>JACEHZ010000444.1:600000-900000 GCA_017893485.1 Hemerocallis citrina
AAAGAAGGGATTGGACTCGGATTCCTCCCGATTTGCTCCAAGAGATTGCCGGCCACCTGGCAGAAATTGTTGACCTTATCAGATTCCGTGGTGTCTGCGTTCAATGGCGGTCCATTGCCATTCCCAAAAACACCCCCCGACAACTCCCATGGCTCCTCCCATTGGACTCTGCCCATCGAGAGAACTACAAGAAAGATGGCAAACTTCGGTTCTTGAGCCTCTCCGAGAACAGAACCTACGCGGTCCCTCTCCCCGAGTTCCGCAACCACCAGATCTTCACTGCGTCACACGGGTGGCTTATCGCAGTTGCGGAGGAAGGGGTTCGTGACAAAAATATTGAATTTTGTATCTCGCTGGTGAATCCGCTAACAAGGGCTACTATCTCACTCCCTCCTCTTATGTCCTCACTGGAGGAGCAGCTCTTTCCGTTGGATCTTGGGTCCAATGTAAAGCTACTGGAATTGGAATCCGATCTGGTGGTTTTTGTCAGTGATGAGGGTTGGCCTGGTATCTTCTTCTGGCGTCGTGGTGAGACTGCGTGGAACAAGTTGTATTCAGCGGTTCGGCACTCGTGGTATGCCGATTACCTTCTCCACAATGGGAGGTTATTTGCCTGTGATCAGAACACCTCCGAAACTGAAGTCTTTGATATGAATACTTTTAAAATGGTGTCAACGATTCTTCCGGCTTGGGATTCTAACGAGGATTACTTTTACAATCTCTTTGAATCCCCACAAGGGGAGCTACTGTTAGTGCTCAGAGAATTAAGTATGGAGGGCAAGGGATTCCACTTATTTCGTTTGGATGAGAGTGGGCGACAGAGGAAATGGGTGACAGTTACTAGCATTGGTGATTATTCCTTGTTGGAGACTCCTCTTCATGCAATTTGCTTTGCTTCTAGTCATTTTGAGGGATATAGAGGAAACTGTATCTATTTTTTGGATGACTCTTCAGATGATGAAGAAGAAGATTCTTGTGTGCGGTTGTTTGACATTGGGGAAGGTCGGATTGAACAAGCCTTATCTATAAATAGCCCTCAGAAAAAAATGTTTTCAGCTGAGTTGTTCATACCAAGTTTATGCTAACAGAATTTGGGTACAATGAGGTCATTCAAGGGTAAAATCTGTTGTCCTATTCTAATTTATTTTATCATGAAGTGCATCATTTGTTAAACATGCAGATCATCGATCTGGTTATAAATCCATTGTAGTCCTTTTCTAAACTGTAGTCTTTTTCTAATTTATTCTCTTGCGAATGATCATCATTCATAAATTATGTAGTAATAGAATCAAAACCCGTGATGTTTAGTTTCTGTAATTGACTTTGCTATCAGTTAAAGATTAAGAAAGAAATCAGAATTGTAAAATTCTTGGTTGAGAAACTCATTGTACTATTCCAAGATAGGAAGTTTACTCAGAAGAGGCCAATACATGTCCCTTTCATACTATCACCTGTATCATTTGATGTGCAACACATTCCAATTTGAATTAGACTACACTGCACTACTTTTTAGCAAAGAAGGCAATGATATTTTGAGACCTTGCATGAGATAGATTTGTTAGGATAAAGTTTGTGGCACTCATGCAACATTAGATAGATGCTGTTGGCTTTCTTGATTCCGAGGTTTTCTGTTGGATGATCCTATCTTTTCCTTGTGTTTGATGTGTCACTAGCTTTGAAGTTTTCACTATTGACCAGGATTGTTGTTTAGAGTGTTAGTATAGGTTTGGTTGGAAGTAATGTACCAGTTTGTTTTAAAAGTTAAAGAATTTGTGGGTGGGGGTGGGGTGGGAGGGATTGAACGATATATGCATAGGTGGGATTTTATAACTATAGTCAAAGGGTTGATCTTGATGGTTCTAAACACAGGACAATTTTCATGATGGGATGAAGTAAGTTCGTATAGAATGAAACGGTTGTGGGATTATCAATCTTATGAAAGTTGCTCTAAATGTTTATAAGTGCTAAAATTAAAATGCAGAAATTTTTAGGCTCTCTGCAGTATAAAGGAAAATATATGATATAGAAGAGTAGTATCTTAGAAATTATATTACTGGAAAATTAATACTGCGTGGACTACATGATAAATAGATAAAAAGAGGATGATGTGTATATTTATCTTTAGTTATTTAATTTTGGTAAGTGATAACACCATATATCGTCTCGGCAGGGACCCGCGACAAGACTTTGAGTTGTCTCTTTTTTTTTCTAGCCAATCACTATTCGCCGATATGATAAAAAGAAAAACAAAACAACATTAAGCCATTAAAACCAAAGACTATATAACATATTATTGGCGTTAGCGCAAATCATTACGAATGAGAGTGGAAGAGAGACAACACGATTTGATTAAGTGCAGTGGGAAGATAATCAATGTATATATGTAATATATATTTTTATAGTACATCTTTTCCAGCTTAATTTTTTAAACTTCTTATTATATAGTATCATAATTTAAAATTTACGGTAGACTTTCTACAAAGAATATATTAATAATTAGGTATTTTTTGTACATAAAAATGGAAACAGTAGCAAGAACAACAAGAACAAAGACTTCATCCAAAAATTTTGGGGTCTGCTACATTAGTCCTTCTTATTCAAAGTTATCAGGAACTATTCTAATTCAGAAAATATTGTAGATTGAATGTTACATGATTCAAATATTTCACTATTTTTTCATAATTTTTAAGTACTTTTTATACACTTTAAGAAGCCAATACGAAGAATCCTGGGACACTTATAGCCTATATTTCCAAGAATTCCGATACCGAGACCAAAATGAACGTCCGTACCCGATACCATGTCCTGATACCATAGCTAACACTATTAACAAGTGTATGATGATGATCTTTTGGTTTGCAGAGTTTTCATTAAAAGGAATGTTAGAAACTGTATTTAAACAAAAAATGGGGTTACTCCACTAGAAATTTTGTAAAAGATACATGTTTTTTATCTATTCACCGGAAACTTTTGTGATATAATTTTATTCTCTTCTGTTAATGGTCATTTGAGATATTATTTACATGAAGATATGAACCAAAATTGCATTTCACTTTAAAATTTTAGAAATCCAATG
The DNA here is from genome assembly GCA_017893485.1 of Hemerocallis citrina. Taxonomy (NCBI): domain Eukaryota; kingdom Viridiplantae; phylum Streptophyta; class Magnoliopsida; order Asparagales; family Asphodelaceae; genus Hemerocallis; species Hemerocallis citrina. The sequence goes on from JACEHZ010000444.1 coordinate 603,077, forward strand.
TTTATCTTCTTTCTGTCATATTATAATATTAGTTGAGCTGTTATGATTTCTTTAATCTTTCTTGTTAAAAAAATACTGTTTGCTCTCTTTTGTTGTTGCTAAATTGTTTTTAGCTGAATATGAGAACCTATTTGAACTATTGTAACATCCAGTTTCAAATACTCAGCCTTCTTTGATTATTTTGCCATATTATTTGAGGTATGGTGATGTCTAGTTTTTAAACAATAATTTCATTGCCTGGTTTAGGTTTAACTTTTCATAGGAGAGAGAACTAAATGTGTACTTTGTGTTTATGACTATTAGAGGGGAAGAGAAGAGGACAACATGAGATTGTGAGGCTGGAGTAGGGAGAGAGCTAACGAAGGGAGCAGCTGAGATAAATTGGGAGGTGTTAGGCTAGCATACTTAGGTTTTTATTCAACCCAGTCTAATTAGGAGCACTAGATCAAGACCTAATGGTCATAAGTTATGTATATTAAATATTTGAAATATTACATAAATAAATATATTTAAACCAATTAGATCAGTTGCTCACTTGATGTAGAATAAGAGGATCTAGATGCAGTCCATTCAATTAATAAACAGGGCGATCAGAGTGACTCTCTTCAATGTAATCGATTCTTAATCCAGATCCAAACTTTGATAAATGAGTCAGGTTTGGGTCCACCAGGACCACCATGACTGTATGACCAGTGTACTTGCACTGGATAAATGACAATTTCATTTTTCTTCTGTTTATAGAGATTGCTCAAATTGCATTTGTGATTCCTCTAGTATCCTAACACTATCCTAACGCTGTTGCCTTCAATTGTAGTTCTCCATATTGCATCTTTCTTACCAGTTCGTAATTGACCTTTTTGTTTTCTTTTCAGTTCAATATTTCAAAACTCTGTAGCTCAGGTTAGTGGAGAATGACCTCAAAAGTTCAGCTTAAGCTAAAGTTCTTTTGGAGATCTGCAACATTTACTTAAAATATATGGACATTCCTTGTTCATAGGATTTGACAAAGTTTTGTGCTAGCTGTCAACTGCCTAATGCAACTCAAGATTTCAATGGACATGTAGGAGAAGATAATATGAGATATGAGATGGTTTATGGAGGACATGCATTTGAAAATACGAACGATGGTGGAGAGGCTCAATTTGATTTTGCGGCTTTGTATGATTTTATACTAGCAAATGCTTATTTTAGGAAGAGGGAAGAACATTTGATAACCTTTAAAAGTGGGATAAACAAGAGTGAGATTAATTTTTTCATCACTAGAAAGGTGGATTGTTTGATATGTAAAAATTGTAAAGTTATACCGTGAGAGTGTTTTAACCTCACAACATAGATTAATGGTGTTGGATATTAAGATTGAGAAATACATATGTGCGAGGAAGGAGCCTAGGAACCCAAGAATTAGGTGGTGAAACTTGAAGGGAGAGAAATACATATGTGCATTTTTCTTGAATGTGTTAGGTTGTTGAATGATGAAACACTAGAATTTACCCTTTTGAAAGAAACCCAACAAAAATGGCTGAGAATCAAAGAAGGGATTGGACTCGGATTCCTCCCGATTTGCTCCAAGAGATTGCCGGCCACCTGGCAGAAATTGTCGACCTTATCAGATTCCGTGGTGTCTGCGTTCAATGGCGGTCCATTGCCATTCCCAAAAACACCCCCCGACAACTCCCCTGGCTCCTCCCATTGGACTCTGCCCATCGAGAGAACTACAAGAAAGATGGCAAACTTCGGTTCTTGAGCCTCTCCGAGAACAGAACCTACGCGGTCCCTCTCCCCGAGTTCCGCAACCACCAGATCTTCACTGCGTCACACGGGTGGCTTATCGCAGTTGCGGAGGAAGGGGTTCGTGACAAAAATATTGAATTTTGTATCTCGCTGGTGAATCCGCTAACAAGGGCTACTATCTCACTCCCTCCTCTTATGTCCTCACTGGAGGAGCAGCTCTTTCCGTTGGATCTTGGGTCCAATGTAAAGCTACTGGAATTGGAATCCGATCTGGTGGTTTTTGTCAGTGATGAGGGTTGGCCTGGTATCTTCTTCTGGCGTCGTGGTGAGACTGCGTGGAACAAGTTGTATTCAGCAGTTCGGCACTCGTGGTATGCCGATTACCTTCTCCACAATGGGAGGTTATTTGCCTGTGATCAGAACACCTCCGAAACTGAAGTCTTTGATATGAATACTTTTAAAATGGTGTCAACGATTCTTCCAGCTTGGGATTCTAATGAGGATTACTTTTACAATCTCTTTGAATCCCCACATGGGGAGCTACTGTTAGTGCTCAGAGAATTAAGTATGGAGGGCAAGGGATTCCACTTATTTCGTTTGGATGAGAGTGGGCGACAGAGGAAATGGGTGACAGTTACTAGCATTGGTGATTATTCCTTGTTGGAGACTCCTCTTCATGCAATTTGCTTTGCTTCTAGTCATTTTGAGGGATATAGAGGAAACTGTATCTATTTTTTGGATGACTCTTCAGATGATGAAGACGAAGATTCTTGTGTGCGGTTGTTTGACATTGGGGAAGGTCGGATTGAACAAGCCTTATCTTTAAATAGACCTCAGAAAAAAATGTTTTCAGCTGAGTTGTTCATACCAAGTTTATGCTAACAGAATTTGGGTACAATGAGGTAATTCAAGGGTAAAATCTGTTGTCCTATTCTAATTTATTTTATCATGAAGTGCATCATTTGTTAAACATGCAGATCATCGATCTGGTTATAAATCCATTGTAGTCCTTTTCTAATCTGTAGTCTTTTTCTAATTTATTCTCTTGCTAATGATCATCATTCATAAATTATGTAGTAATAGAATCAAAACCCGTGATGTTTAGTTTCTGTAATTGACTTTGCTATCAGTTAAAGATTAAGAAGTCAAATTGTAAAATTCTTGGTTGAGAAACTCATTGTACTATTCCGAGATAGGAAGTTTACTCAGAAGAGGCCAATACATGTCCCTTTCATACTATCACCTGTGTCATTTGATGTGCAACACATTCCAATTTGAATTAGACTACACTGCACTACTTTTTAGCAAAGAAGGCAATGATGTTTTGAGACCTTGCATGAGATAGATTTGTTAGGATAAAGTTTGTGGCACTCATGCAACATTAGATAGATGCTGTTGGCTTTCTTGATTCCGAGGTTTTCTGTTGGATGATCCTATCTTTTCCATGTGTTTGATGTGTCACTAGCTTTGAAGTTTTCACTATTGACCAGGCTTGTTGTTTAGAGTGTTAGTATAGGATTGGCTGGAAGTAATGTACCAGTTTGTTTTAAAAGTTAAAGAATTTGTGGGTGGGGTGGGGTGGGAGGGATTGAACGATATATGCATAGGTGGGATTTTATAACTATAGTCAAATGGTTGATCTTGATGGTTCTAAACGTAGGACAATTTTAATGATGGGATGAAGTAAGTTCGTAAAGAATGAAACGGTTGTGGGATTATCAATCTTATGAAAGTTGCTCTAAATGTTTATAAGTGCTAAAATTAAAATGCAGAAATTTTTAGGCTCTCTGCAGTATAAAGGAAAATATATGATATAGAAGAGTAGTATCTTAGAAATTATATTACCGGAAAATTAATACTGCGTGGACTACATGATAAATAGATAAAAAGAGGATGAAGTGTATATTTATCTTTAGTTATTTAATTTTGGTAAGTGATAACACCATATATCATCTCGGCAGGGACCCGCGACAAGACTTCGAGTTTTCTCTTTTTTTCTAGCCAATCACTATTCGCTGATATGATAAAAAGAAAAACAAAACAACATTAAGCCATTAAAACCAAAGACTATATAACATATTATTGGCGTTAGCGCAAATCATTACGAATGAGAGTGGAAGAGAGACAACACGATTTGATTAAGTGCAATGGGAAGATAATCAATGTATATATGTAATATATATTTTTATAGTACATCTTTTCTAGCTTAATTTTTTAAACTTCTTATTATATAGTATCGTAATTTAAAATTTACGGTAGACTTTCTACAAAGAATATATTAATAATTAGGTATTTTTTGTACATAAAAATTAAAACAGTAGCAAGAACAACAAGAACAAAGACTTTATCCAAAAATTTTGGGGTCCGCTACATTAATCCTTCTAATTCAAAGTTATCAGGAACTATTCTAATTCAGAAAATATTGTAGATTGAATGTTACATGATTCAAATATTTCACTATTTTTTCATAATTTTTAAGTACTTTTTATACACTTTAAGAAGCCAATACCAAGAATCCTGGGACACTTATAGGCTATATTTCCAAGAATTCCGATACCGAGACCAATATGAACGTCCGTACCCGATACCATGTCCTGATACCATAGCTAACACTATTAACATGTGTATGATGATGATCTTTTGGTTTGCAGAGTTTTCATTAAAAGGAATGTTAGAAACTGTATTTAAACAAAAAATGGGGTTACTCCACTAGAAATTTTGTAAAAGATGCATGTTTTTTATCTATTCACCTGAAACTTTTGTGATATAATTTTATTCTCTTCTGTTAATGGTCATTTGAGATATTATTTACACGAAGATATGAACCAAAATTGCATTTCTCTTTAAAATTTTAGAAATCCAATGTTTATCTTCTTTCTGTCATATTATAATATTAGTTGAGCTGTTATGATTTCTATAATCTTTTTTGTTAAAAAAATACTGTTTGCTCTCTTTTTTTGTTGCTAAATTGTTTTTAGCTGAATATGAGAACCTGTTTGAACTATTGTAACATCCAGTTTCAAATACTCAGCCTTCTTTGATTATTTTGCCATATTATTTGAGGTATGGTAATGTCTAGTTTTTAAACAATAATTTCATTGCCTGGTTTAGGTTTAACTTTTCATAGGAGAGAGAACTAAATGTGTACTTTGTGTTTATGACTATTAGAGGGGAAGAGAAGAGGACAACATGAGATTGTGAGGCTGGAGTAGGGAGAGAGCTAATGAAGGGAGCAGCTGAGATAAATTGGGAGGTGTTAGGCTAGCATACTTAGGTTTTTATTCAACCCAGTCTAATTAGGAGCACTAGATCAAGACCTAATGGTCATAAGTTATGCATATTAAATATTTGAAATATTACATAAATAAATATATTTAAACCAATTAGATCAGTTGCTCACTTGATGTAGAATAAGAGGATCTAGATGCAGTCCATTCAATTAATGAACAGGGCGATCAGAGTGACTCTCTTCAATGTAATGGATTCTTAATCCAGATCCAAACTTTAATAAATGAGTCAGGTTTGGGTCCACCAGGACCACCATGACTGTATGACCAGCGTACTTGCACTGGATAAATGACAATTTCATTTTTCTTCTGTTTATAGAGATTGCTCAAATTGCATTTTTCCTCTAGTATCCTAACACTATCCTAACGCTGTTGCCTTCAATTGTAGTTCTCCATATTGCATCTTTCTTACCAGTTCGTAATTGACCTTTTTGTTTTCTTTTCAATTCAATATTTCAAAACTCTGTAGCTCGGGTTAGTGGAGAATGACCTCAAAAGTTCAGCTTAAGCTGAAGTTCTTTTGGAGATCTGCAACATTTACTTAAAATATATGGACATTCCTTGTTCATAGGATTTGACAAAGTTTTGTGCTAGCTGTCAACTACCTAATGCAACTCAAGATTTCAATGGACATGTAGGAGAAGATAATATGATATATGAGATGGTGTATGGAGGACATGCATTTGAAAATACGAACGATGGTGGAGAGGCTCAATTTGATTTTGCGGCTTTGTATGATCTTATACTAGTAAATGCTTATTTTAGGAAGAGGGAAGAACATTTGATAACCTTTGAAAGTGAGATAAATAAGAGAGATTAATTTTTTCATTACTAGAAAGGTGGATCGTTTGATATGTAAAAATTGTAAAGTTATACCGGGAGAGTGTTTAACCTCACAACATAGATTAATGGTGTTGGATATTAAGATTGGGAAGTACATATGTGCGAGGAAGGAGATTAGGAACCCAAGAATTAGGTGGTGGAACTTGAAGAGAGAAACTAGAGATTTTTAGAGATAAAGTCTTTAAAGGAGTCATGAAATTGGGAAGAGAAGATAAATATAATGTGGACTAAAATAACTACGCACATAAGAGAAAGTTCAAAAGAGGTAATTGAAAAATATAAGGGTAGAGGGTTGCTAGCTAAAAAATATGGTGGCAAGAAGAAGTCCAAAATATTGTGAGAGAAAAAAAGTTCAACCTTCAAAATATGACGAGTAGAAATGAAGAGGATTTATAAGACCGTTAAAAAAAAGTTAAGAAAGTGGTAAGAGATGTAAAATAAAAAGCTTATAATAATTTATATACAAAATTAGGAACAAAAGGAGAAAATAATATTTATAAGCTTGCTAAACAAAGGAATAGGAAAACAAAAGATCTGGATACAATTAGGTGTATTAAGAGCGAGTATGCAAGAGTCTTAATAAAAGATGAGAAAATTAAGGAAAGATGGCGGAATTACTTTGAAAAGTTACTAAATAAAAAGATTGTGGGCAACTTAAATATAGAGAACTCGAGAGAGAGTCGAGAACATATGTTTTTCCGTAGAATTAGGTCCTCAGAGGTTTGAAATGCTCTAGGAAGAATGAAAATAGAAAAAACTTTGACCGAATGGTATACCCATTGAAGTTTGGAAGTATCTTGGGGATGTAAGAGTGAGTTGGCGAACAAGATTATTTAATGAGATTTTGAGGACTAAGAAGATACCTGATGAATGAAGAAAGAGTATTTTAGTACCTATATATATATAAATAAAGGAGATATACAAAGTTGCTTCAACTACCGAGTGATTAAATTAATGAGCCATACGATGAAAATTTGGAAAAGTGTAATCGAATATAGACTGAGACTAGAAACTACAGTGTCTGAGAATCAGTTTGAATTTATGCTTGGGAGGTCAACAATGGAAACAATTTATCTACTGAGGAGACTTATAGAAAAATATAGGGAGAATAAGAAAGATCTACATATTGTGTTTATAAATCTAGAATAAGCATATGATAAAGTCCCTGGAGATATAGTATGATGAGTGTTAAATAATAAAAGAGTAATTATTCTGTATATTGTGGTAATTAAGGATATGTATGAAGGGGCAAAAACCTTAATTGGAACCACAGGAGAGACCAGTGATTTTCCTATTACAATAGGTTTACACCAATGTTCAGCTTTAAGCCTCTCCCTCTTTGCTTTGGTTATGGATGAATTGACACGAGGAATACAAGATGATGTGCCTTGGTGTATGCTTTTTGTCGATGATGTCGTCTTAGTGGACGAGACTAGAGCAGGAGTCAATACTAAATTAGAATTGTAGAGAGAAACTTTGGAAGCTAGAGGCTTTAGAATAAGCAAAACTAAAATAGAGTATATGACGTGCTCTTTGCAAAATTGTGCTCAATTTCATGTGGCAATTCCGCCAAGATCTCTTCGTTAGTTGGGGGAAGAATCATCATGAATCGGATTTTTTGAGGAACGTATCATTTTAGTAATATTCGAAACACAACTGAGAAAGTAGTGAAGCTTGATGGTCAAGAGATACCTAAGAGAGACCGTTTCCGATATTTAGGCTCGATTATACAAAAAATTGAGGAGATTTGTGAAGATGTTATCCATAGGATCCAAGCAGGGTAACTTAAGTGGAGAAGTACCAGTAGTATTTTGTGTGACAAACATATACCTTTGAAGTTGAAGACAAAATTTTATAGGACTACTGTTAGATCATCAATGATGTATGAAGCAGATTGTTGGGCAACAAAGAAGCATGTCCAAAAGATAAGTGTAGCGGAGATGAAGATGCTAAGATGGATGTGTGGTAAAACTAGGAAGGATAGAATTAAAAACGAGCATATACGAGACATGCTAAATGTAGCTCCTATCCAAGATAAGTTAAGAGAGAATCGTCTCAGGTGGTTTGGACATGCGCACGTAGACCTAGTAGTGTCCCCGTTAGAAATAGTGATTTGATGAGTATTGAAGGTAGAGTAAGGGGTAGGGAAAGACCTAAACTTGAGTGAAAACGGTGAGAAAAGATATGATAGCTTATGACCTTACAGAATATATTGCGCTAAACCGGGTAGAATGGAAAACCAGGATTCATGTAGCCGACCCCAACTAGTTGGGAAAAAGGCTTTGTTGTTGTTATTGTATATGGACATTCCTTGACGATTAATTTATTTAGAGTTTGTAGTTAAATAGGAATTTTATCTGTTTCTCATTTGAGTGGGAGTGAACTGAATTTTTATTGAGTTTTGAGAGGTTATTTATTTTCTCTACGTTTTCCTTATTTTGCTAGTCCATTCTATATATATATATGTGTGTGTGTGTGTGTGGAAAAAAGGGGTATGAGCAACTTGCTCATTTAGTAAATAAGCAATTGATGATGTGGCATGCATGTGATTTGAAAATCTTTAAAAGGATTAGTTATCCAATGTATCACATGCATGCCACATAATCAATTGCTCATTTACTAAATGAGCAAGTTGCTCATATCCCTTTTACCCTATATATTTCTCTCTCTCTTTATATATATATATATATATATATATATATATATTTATATATATATATTTCTTTTCTCTATTTCAAACTTCCAAGGTGTCGGCTACGACCGGATGTGTGTGAGGTAGCTTAGGATGTGTGTGAGGCAGTGGGCTGGTTGTCACCCTGGATTGTCAAATTCCATCCCTCTTTGACAATTAAGTGATCTTTGGCTCACCTATGTCACATGTTAAGAGGTCAAATTTACAAATAAATCTTGGGGAGGTGGATTTTTATAATTATTTTGAAAGAAATATCTAATACTTTAATGAGAGAGTTAGGGTAGGTATAGACAAACCAACTTATGTGCATCGTCCGTGCATAACCTCTGAAGCACGGATACTTCACGGAGGGTGCCGTCCCCGTATTCTGTACGTTTCTGATACTTGTGCCCCCGTATCGTGTATATCCCCGTATCCTGCATTCTTATTATACAACTATTTGATACGGCTGAAATTTGTTCCACTATTTGATTTGTCTGCTTATGTTATTTTTCTTATGAACTTGCTTTGTTTACTTATATTATTGTTTATGCTTATGAACAATTATTGTAGCCTTTATGTATTATCTTATTTATGTTTAATGAAAGATATTTACCATTTTCTTATTAACAAGAGATATTATTTAGTTGTGTAATTATATATATATATATATATATATATATATATATATATATATATATTGTTAGATATTATAGTCCCATATTGGTGGTAGAGTTGTTTTGATATTTGTTCACCTCCTATATATAGGTGGTATTGTACTTGGTTAAACTCAATTCAATATTCAGTATTGTATTCATTCTCTCTGATTTATCTTAACATGGTATCAGAGCCAGTTATCCAAATTTTTCTTTCTTAAAATTTTCATCCAAAAATCCTCAAATTCCAACAGCCAAGTTATACAAATTTCTTCCCAAAACCCTAGATTAAAAAAAGTCGTCTTCTTCAACCCCAGATCAGATCCAACCCAAGATCACCCATATCAGCCGCCAGCATCGTCTTCATCTCCAACTCAAGATCCAAAGTCATCTTCTTCATCTTCAACTCAAGATCCCTCCATCTTCAACTCAGAAGCATTTTAATTCTTCCGTATATCTGAAAGAGTACAATAACCCAACATTGTACAGAAGCAAGATCCAAAGTCATCTTCAACTCAAGATCCAAAGTCATCTTCAACTCAAGATCCGAAGTCATCCCTCCAGATCCGAACTCCAGATTTTCAACTTCCGATCCCTCCAGATCTGAACTCCAGATTATTATTTTTTATTATTATTATTTTATTTTTTTTGATTATTATTTTTCTTCTCCATTCTTCTTCTACTACCCAATACATTTTTCTTCTCTTCCGTGTTAAAAAAAAAAACCAAAAAAAAAAACCGAAGAAAAAATATTATTATTATTATATATATATATATATACAGGTCCTACAACTTGATGGCATCTCAGTCTCTCCCACATATTTCCGGCTCCACTGACTTCCCCTATGCAACCGCCACTCGTTCCTCCTCCAGATTCAACAAGCAGCAACGCCATTCTCAGTCTTCCTCCGGCCTTCTACCTTCTCCTTACATCACTCATCACCATACTCCATCTCTACTTTCGCCACCGGTAGCACCGCCCTACCCCCTACCCCGATCCCGGCACCAGCAATATCTCCCTCCACATTGTGCTCTCAGTCATAGCAGCGATGGTCTTGTTTCTCCTCGCAATGCTTCTTACCTCACATCCTCGGTCATGCCCGTCACCTCGTCCTTGCCGTCCCCTGCTGCTTGGGCTAATACTCAGCAACGCCTCACTCAGCTGGAACCATAACTCATGGGTCAGTCTATCAATGCTGGTTCCTCTGCTCCTGCACTTTCTGCCACTCCCGGTATGAATTCGTTCTGGATTTTAGATTCCGGTGCATCACATCATCTCACTAGTAATCAGACACTATTCACCACATGCACAACACTTTCCTCTCTCTCCATCTCTACACACAGCTGATGGATCACCACTTCTTATCACACACTCAGGGGCAATTACCTCTCCCACTCTCACATTACCATATGTTCTCTATGCTCCTCATTTATCAATAAACCTTATTTCTATTAGTGCATTGTGCGATAGTGGTCTTGTCGTTACTTTTGACTCTTTAGGTTGTTCTATTACTGATTCATCCACCGGTGAGGAGTTTGGGCGCGCTAGTCGCCAGGGTCGTTTATATTATCTAAATTTTCTTCGTGCACATTTCTCTCCTTCTAGTTTTGCCGGTATTGTTTCCTCTGATGCTGATCTGTGGCACAGACGTTTAGGTCATATTAGCGCATCACAACTTCAGACTATAGCTCGTAGTGGTGTCCTTGGTTCTCTCACTTTTAAACATTTATCTGATTGTCAGGGTTGTCATTTGGCCAAACACATTGCCCTACCCTTTAGTCACAAAAGAACTTCTGAAACCACTCACTCCTTTCAACTTGTTCATTTCGACATATGGGGACCCTCTTCCGTACCATCGTGGAAAGGCTATCTCTATTATGTTACCTTCATCGATGACTTCACTAGACATACATGGGTTTTTCTTATGCGTCAGCGATCTGAGGTACCTGATATTTACCAGGTCTTTACAACCATGATTTACACTCAGTTCGGTGTACGCATTAAGAATTTTTGATCGGACGGTGCACGTGAGCACTTCTATCACTATGAGAACAATCCTTCAGTCTCACGGCACCCTGTTTCAGCAATCCTGCCCTCACACATGAGCAGAATGGTGTAGCTGAACGCAAGCATCGTCACATCCTTGAGACGGCTCGCGCTCTTTTACTCTCCTCTTCTTCTCGTTCTTTCTGGGCTGAAGCTATCATGACCTCTGTTAGTCTCATCGACATTACTCCCTCGTCTGCCCTAGCTGGTACGACGCCTTACGAGGCTTTTTATCATTCACCTCCCGACTACAATATGCTCCGTACCTTTGGATGCACCTGTTACGTCCTTCTCCCTCCTACTGAGCGCACGAAGCTCTCCGCTCGTGCTGCTAAGTGCGTTCACTTAGGTCTTAGTCCTGAACACAAAGGTTATCGTTGTTTCGATCCATCTGCGGGTCGTGTCCGCATTTCTCGAGATGTCTCCTTTGTGGAAGACTCACCTTACTACCTGACCCCCCCGAGGATACTAGATTTTTCGATTCCCCAGTTGTTGCTAGCCCCTCGACTTTATCTTCCCGCATTCCTTTTGATCCCACTCTGGTTCCATTCACATCTCTTGCAGTCCTTACACCTGTTGTTCCCCCTACCGAACCTCCACCTGCATCCCCACAGCAGCAAGCACCCATCCCACCTACTTCCCCACTGACACATGCACCTACTCCACCGTCCTCACCCCCACACCCTGTCAGTCCACCACCTCTTCGTCAGTCTACCCGTTCCACTTCTGGTATTCCTCCGGCACGTTATACACCCGATGCCACTGGTCCTTCTGATCAGTTTGGTTTTGCCACCCTAGCTTCCGACTCACCACAGTTTCATGCATATCTCTATACACTCTACACGTGAGCACAGAACTTATCAAGACGCAATTCAATATCCTGAATGGAGGAAAGCCATTGCAGAGGAATTCAGTGCATTTGATCAGACTGGCACTTGGGATGTTGTTCCTCTACCAGAGGGCGTTCAGCCAATTAGCTGCAAGTGGATCTTCAAGGTCAAATATCAATCTGATGGATCTATTGAGCGGCACAAGGCCCGTCTAGTAGCCCGAGGGTTTACTCAGCAGCATGGCATTGACTATGATGAGACCTTTGCTCCCGTTGCACAGATGACTACTGTTCGCACCCTTCTTGTTGTTGTCGCCATCCGCCACTGGCCGTTATACCAGATAGACGTGAAGAATGCTTTTCTTCATGGTATCTTATTTGAGGTTGTTTATGTGGATCCTCCTCCTGGCCTCCCGACTCCTCGTCATGTTTGCCGGCTGCGTCGGGCTATATATGGTTTGAAGCAGGCCCCTCGAGCCTGGTTTGAGTGTTTTTGCCTTGTCATCACCAAGGCTGGTTTTAGTCAGAGTTCTCAGGACCATTCTATGTTTGTGAGGTCATCACCGCAGGGGAGGGTAATTCTACTACCATATGTTGATGATATGATCATTACTGGGGATGACTCCGCCGGTATTGCATCCACTCAGAAATACCTTCACCAGCAGTTTCATATGAAAGACCTTGGTAAGCTACGTTACTTTCTGGGTTTAGAGATTGCTCATGGATCTCAGGGGATACTCATTTCTCAGCAGAAATACACATCAGATATTATTTCCGCTGCATGCCTCTCTGACAGTCGATCAGCTGATACACTCTTAGAGCTTCATGTGAAGCTTCGTCCCACAGATGGTGAGCCCCTTCCTGATCCCACTAGATACAGGCAGATTGTTGGACAACTTGTCTATTTATGCATGACCAGACCCGATATTGCTTATGCAGTTAGTATTGTCAGCCAGTTTGTTTCTGCTCCTACATCAGTTCACTATGGTGCTCTTCTTCAGATCCTCAGATATCTTCGAGGCACCATTACTCGCTCATTATTCATGTCGTCTACATCCAAACTAGAGCTCAGTGCATATTCTGATTCAGATTGGGCAGGGATCCAACTACTAGAAGGTCTACCACAGGTTTCTGTTTATTTCTTGGTGATTTGCTGATCTCATGGCGGAGCAAGAAACAGACAGTTGTTGCATGTTCTTCCACCGAGGCTGAGTACAGAGCAATGGCAGCTACTACTAGAGAGATTGTTCATGTTCGTTGGTTGTTATCAGATATGGGTGTTACCCTTACAGGAGCTACTCCACTTTGTTGTGATAACCAGAGTGCATTGCATATTGCAAGCAACCCGGTCTTTCATGAGCGAACGAAGCATATTGAAATTGATTGTCATTATGTTCGTGAGCATTTTGAGGCAGAGACCATCTCTCTCCATTCTGTTACCTCTTCCCAGCAGACTGCAGACTTCTTCACCAAATCCCATACAGTTCAGAGATTTCGACACTTAGTAGGCAAACTCACATTGTTTGACCCATCGTGAGTTTGAGCGGGGATGTTAGATATTATAGTCCCATATTGGTGGTAGAGTTGTTTTGATATTTGTTCACCTCCTATATATAGGTGGTATTGTACTTGGTTAAACTCAATTCAATATTCAGTATTGTATTCATTCTCTCTGATTTATCTTAACATATATATATATATATATATATATATATATATATATATATATATATATATATACAGCCGTATCCCCACCGTATCCCGTATCCTACTTTTTAAAAAATTGTCGTATCCCCCGTACCCGTGTCCTCGTACGCATATCGCCGTAACCGTATCGGTGCTTCATTGTGCATAACTAATAAGGGTTCGGGATGGGTAAAAGGAGGTCTTAGATTTGGGGCAAGACTAAATCGTAGTCTTTACTTTAAAAAATATTTATTAAGGCGTGCATCACACGTGCAAATTACTTGTTTTTCTATAATGTATCAGTTGCAAAATGTGAATATTATTGTATACTATTTTGTTCTGTGCATGAAGTTTTTGGTTCAGCGCTTGGGATGAATGAGCTATAGAAAAAAAATCAAGCCTACGTTTTAGGAAACCTTATCAGAAGGATGTTAAGTGTAAAGAAGAATTATCTTCACACTTGTAACATAAGATATGTCCCTATTTGAAAATCCTTGACATCTGTTACAATTATTATTTAGGACATATCTGAACGTTAATTAGCTGCATTTATAGCTAGTTTGGTTGTGTGTAACATGAAATAATTTTTGGAATGTAAAATGAGGAATTTAGCATTTTCTTCCATGTTTGTTTGTAAATAGTAATACCCGTTGGAACAAAAATTCTTGTTTGGCAAAATTTGTAATAAAGAAAAGGAAGAGAACTAAAATTAATAAAATAATCAAAATTTAGGTTCACCCATAGATCCAACCCTTGATCCAACCGGTGAAAATGGTAAGAGGAAAGAGAAATGTATATTTTAGTTGCTATAGTGCTCCTCCGAAATGGGAGTTTTTAGAGCGGAAAAGAAATCCCCCAATCTTTTATGCCACCTAAGCGATGATATCATATTTGGAAGTGGTGGATTTTTGCACTTGCAAACATACCAAGACTGGCAAAAATCCCCATTTTCCTTTCTTTTCACTTCACTTGCAAACAAACTACCCATTATCGACTGAAGTATATTTACCTCCTGAGTTTCAAGGGAACTCCAGGTATTTTGTACTATCATATCACATTCTTGTACTATCATATGACATTCCAGAGCCTGCTGGTATAACTGCAAGTTAGTTTTTAAGAGAATGGTACACTGACCCTAACAGCGTTGTCTTTTTTATTTTTGAAAACCCTTTTGATAACAGCAGGCGGTCTCCCCTTATTCTAAAGTTTTAAATTGTTGCAGGAGTCGAAATGCAGAGATCAAGTAAAGATTCCCGAGGGGCTTCCATATTTGCAGCTGGGAACGGATGTTAGTTTGACATCTGTGGGAAATGTGATAAATGGAACAGAAGTTTTGATACATAGGAGCTCCAACTGTACACATCTGTGAGGGACTTGCTCTATATTTTAAAATAGGAATGACAATTTTTTCTTCTCTTGTTTTATGTGTTGATGCAAATCATTATTCGTGAAAGTATGTAAGATATGGATTACCATCCTTTACATTGACGTTCTGTAAGGTGTAACACCTTGCAAGCTCCAGATTCGGCATCTGAGGAATGGTGCTACAGAGATTTAAGTGATGGATTGAGAGGTTGCTTCTTCAATGGTCGGTACAATGTTTTCCCTGGCCACAATCTGAACCCCATGCTTTGTTGCATCATTGTTTGCTCACTTTTATGAATATAAACAGTCTTTGAAAGTCATCAAATGACCCTGAACATCCTTCTGATTCAGTCTTAGAATTGTAGAACTCCGGCTTTCTTCTAATCTTCATTCGACATTGTCTCTGGGCAATTCATGATCCTTTAGAAGGGTCTGTGTTCGTTTGGAAAAGGCAATCAGGTTCTCCTATTTGTAAGGTACATTCATTAGTTCATTTGTATGAAAATTAATTCATATGGCTAAACTGTTTAGTTTCTGTAATATAAATTGGATTATGAGGATTATAGTTATTTGTTTATACAGCATATTGTTGTGCCCGTCTACTATCTTGTCTACTAGCAGAACTCTAGCCACCGTTTAAAATGTATGATTCTGCTATAATTAATCACGAATATTATGGCATTCCTTGGCTGGTGCTTCTTTATTAAGTTGTGGCCAGTATGCAAAGAGAAGAAGAAGAAGAGAGAATCACCACAGGCAGCTGCAGTCAACTGCCTGGCAGTCTGACTGCTGGAACAGAAAAGCAGCAGCAGCAGCAGGGAGAGAACAGTCCACTGCCAATTGGGGCAGTAGACCATTTCTGCTCTCTGAATGGTGGGACAGTCAAACTGTCCCTTTGGCTTAGCTCTTATTATTGATTGAACAGGCTGACTGCTCCCTTGATTTAGCACTGGGAGAACTATAGCTCTTTGGTTCAGCATTAGCATAACTATAGCCACCACATATGTATGATTCTGCTATTATTATTAATCACTAAAATTTTAGCATTCCTGGGCTGGTGCTTCTTTATTGCTGAGATATGGCCAGTATTCAAGAAGAGAAGGAATCAGCAAATGCGGCTGTAGTTGCCTATCTAAAGTGGTAGTTGACTCTGCTGGAACAAAGCAGAAGCAGTAGCAGTAGCAGCAAGGAGGCAGTCAACCGTTTCTGCTCTTTGATGGGACAGGCCACTGCATCGGCCCAGTTTTACGGGTTTTATGTATTTTTGGGAATCCATTTGTACTCATATAAATATGTATTGCTGAGAGTTTCTAGGATTAATACATATCGATAGATTCAAGAGAGAGAGATGGCTTGTTTCATGAGAATCTTGGGGGATATTAAGATCCGTAGTTTAGTGAGATCTCGTAGTGTAGTGTGTGAGTTGTAATCACTTCTTCATCAATAGTCTCATCAGACTCCTCTCCTCTTTACCATATGTTTCTTGTGTGGTGTTTGAGTTTGTGTGTGCTTGTGGGTTGGTTTACTTTTGGTTTCACACACGGTATTTGAGATCCCACAACCCTCATCATTATGACATCTTCTCCCGTAAGATTGTTCAAGAGTATTGCTATATTTGTTGTTAATTTGTCAACTACCTTATTTTTTGTACTGTCCGGTCTTGTTTAGGAAGTTCAAGAAATGCTTGTATAGTTTTTTGCCTTTTTTGGCGGATTTGGATCTTCTTAAAGCATCCACATCAACCTCTTATTTAGGTTGCCATTTTTATATTTGGCAACCAAAATGGTAAAAATCCTCACACACCAACCTCTTATTTGGGTTGTTGCTGGTGCTGATTTTGGTGTGGGAGCAAACAGTTGAATTTGTGGATTCTTGGAGAAAATAAATTAGGCACACCTGTTGACCTTCACCAATGTGTTACTGATTTTTTGCCGCTGCCGTTGACCTGCAAAAAGTGCGAGACACCGGGGTTGATTCCGGCGACGCACCATTCGACGCTCTAGTCAGTAATCAGAAAGATTATGAAAGAGCTTTTGATTGGCAAAAGATTGATTACCTGGTAACAGTGGGGGGAGAGGGGTTTTTATAGTCGCCTTAGGGATCCGTTTCGAGAAAAGAACATATCTCTACTTCTCGGTGTGAACGGATAGAAGCGGTTAAGATCACTTCTTAGGGATAATTATGAATTTGAATTCTTCTTTATCCTTCTGAACTGGTTTGTAATGGGTTGGGACTCGTACCCAGTAAGACAGATCCGTTCATTGGTGAAATTACCATTTTACCCCTAATCTTTAAGATTCGTGTCTGATTCAAATGGTCCCGATTTAATCCCATTTTTAGCCATATCACGAGCCCCCCACTTCTGGAGACTGAGTTTTACAGTCTTTGAGGAGTAGTTTTGTTGTTCTAATGGCGTACGGAATTTTATCGGTATTCTTAAGGGAGTTTGGATCTTGTTCGAGGTGTAACGGTGTTATTTTGGGTTTGTAAAATGCCCAAAAATATCCTCAGAATTTTCTTGATTTTTTGTGATTTTTTCAGATTTTTCTGAATTTTTTATTCATTTTCCGAATTAAATAATTAATTATCGAAAATTTTAATTAATTATTCTAATTTAATAACAATTATTTTCAGAATTTTAAAATAATTTTCCAAATTAATAATTATTTTTAGAATTTTTTAATTAATTTTTTTCGATTTTTAATTAATTTTTGGGATTTTTTAAATAATTAATTCAAATAAATTAATTAATTAATTAATTAAATATTACCTGGACACGTGACGCATTTCTGGACGTCGATCATGATTAGATGGCACGCATCACAAAGCGGATCATTTTCTAGACACGTGGCGCGTTTCTGAGCGTTGATCGTGTCGTGGCACGAATTTTGGGATGATTGGACGGCTTGTGTAGCTCGGCAGCGTTTTTCTCCACATGTGGAGGTCGGTGCCTCGATAGCTCGGCACCCGTCCTCGGATCTGGCCGACCATTGGAGGTGACGCCACGTGGCGATGCCACGTGGCATTTTTTTTCCTTTTTCCCGTTCTGTTCTTTCTTCTTTCTTTCCTTCTTCTTCGCCTCGTCTTCTACTCCACTTCTTTTTTTCTTCTCCTTCGTCTCTTCATCTAGGCTTTCGACCCCGTACCTACCTCCGACCCCGGCTCCCACCCTGTCTCCGCCTCCGAGGGCGTCGCTGGAGCTCGAGGAGGAGGAGCTCGGTGTAGGGAGCTTTGAAGCTCGGCAAGGAGGTGGTAGAGCTCTGCCGACCATGGGTTCGGCCCCTTGGAGAGATGGCAATGGCGATGGCATCGACACTCGACGAGAAGAGCTCGACGCTGTGATGAGCTTGAAGCTTTCGACGAAGGTGGTGAGAAGAGCTGAGGTTGAAGACGTTCGGCGTGCGAAGTTGGCGCTCGGCGACGTGGAGCTCAATCATCGGGGAATGGGAGCTCAGTGAAGAAGAAGGGGATGAGCTGCCAAACTCGAAACTGTCGAGGACGGCGACGAGGAAAGATCGAGCTCGCGAGGGGGGCTCAACGACAGAGCTTGAGGATGAGCCTTGGAGTTCGAGCGCTGTCTTGGAGTTCGGCCAGGGAAAAGGAGGTCTCTATCGAAGCTTGACGATGGGGTAGCCTGGAGCTCGGAGGATGAGGTGAATGTTGGCCATGGCGAAGCTCGAGATGAGGGAGGAGCTAGGAGTTCGACGAGGGAGACGTTGGAGCTCGGCGAGGAAGTGGCTGAGCTCGAAGGTGGAGTGGTCTGGAGCTCGGAGGTGGAGGACTTGGTGGAGTTCGGAGTGGGCTCTGCTTTCGGATGAAGGTGACGAAGCTCCTCGTTGGAGCTCGCAGCGGAGGCGAGATAGCCGTTGGAGCTCGGTGTAGGGGAGAGGAAGGTGGAGCTCGTCGGAGGTGGAGCTCGGCATGGCGAGGAGTTGGTGGAGTTCGGAGCTTGTTGATGGGTTCGATGGAGATGGAGCTCTCTATTGGGTTTGTTTCTCTTTCTTTTCTTCTGTTTGGTTTTTGGTGCCAAAACTGTTGAAGAAGAGGAAGGGGAGGAAACAGGTGGTTCGGGTTTTTGGGTTCAAACGGGTTTGGACCCAACTCGTTAACCCTTCTTCACCTTCTCTTTATGTTCTGTTTTGTTTGTTCGGCAAATCCGAGCACAGATTTTGAGGTAAAATTTTTGTCATTTTGCAGTTCGGTAGCTCAGTAGCTCGGATTTCAGATCCGAGCTACGTGGCCTTATCTGGATGGTTGATCACGATCATGGCACGAATTACGAGGCAAGAGGCTCAGATCACGAGAAAACGTGATCTTGTCGTTTTGTGGAGACATGGCGAAATCTGAGTCATCCATCAGCCATTGGCGCGAACATCTGGATGATCTGACGGTCCAAGGAGCTCGGGGTGTTTTTTCCCCAATACGGAGGTCGGTGCCCCGGTAGCTCGGCGTAGCTGTGTTGCGATCCACTTTTCCTGTGCTATGGAGGTCCGATCGGGGCGTGCAACCCCTCGTTTCGAAGCTAACTCAGAAGTCTACAAGATCTCTTCAGAAATGGGTTGAAGAATCACCCTTCTTCATGGTCAAAATAGTCCCGCAACATCCTTGCCTTCAGGAAGTTGAGGAGTGTTTTGGTCTTCGGAATCTTCGAAGAGGAGCTCCACTCCTTGGGGCGAAGAAGATGGGCTTGGAAGATCCTCGTAAGAGCCATAGGAAGATCCATTCTTGGAGGTGAGTGCAAGGAGCAAATATAGGGGAGAGTTTTGAGCTCCGAACTCGCTGAGAAGAGGCCCACTCGGGAGGTGAGTAGGACAAAGGGCTTGGCTCTAGGAAAGAGCCATTCGGGAGACAAGTTTGAGGAGCAACTCTAGGGGAGAGTTTTGAGCTCCGAACTCGCTTAGAAGAGGTCCGCTTTGGAGGCGAGCAGAGCGAAGGGCTTGGCTCTAGGAGAGAGCCGTCTCAGGAGACGAGTTTGAGGAGCAACTCTAGGAGAGAGTTGTACTCCGAACTCGTCAAGAAGAGGTCCGCTTTGGAGGCGAGCGGAGCGAAGAGCTTGGCTCTAAGAGAGAGCCATTTGGGTGACGAGTTTGAGGAGCAACTCTATGAGAGAGTTTTGAGCTCTGATCTTGCTTAGAAGAGGCTCGCTTTGGAGGCGAGCAGAGCGAAGAGCTTGGCTCTAAGAGAGAGCCATTTGGAAGACGAGTTTAAGGAGCAACTCTAGGGGAGAGTTTTGAGCTCCGAGCTCGCTTAGAAGAGGTCCGCTTTGGAGGCGAGCGGAGCGAAGAGCTTGACTCTAGGAGAGAGCCATTTGGGAGACAAGTTTGAGGAGCAATCTAGGGGAGAGTTGTGCTCCGAACTCATTGAGAAGAGGTCCGTTTTGGAGGTGAGCGGAGCGAAAAGCTTGGCTCTAGGAGAGAGCCATTTGGGAGACAAGTTTGAGGAGCAACTCTAGGAGAGAGTTGTGAGCTCCAAACTCGTTTGAGAAGAGGTCCGCTCTGGGAGGCGAGCGGAGTGAAGAGCTTGGCTCTAGAAGAGAGCCATTTGGGAGACAAGTTTGAGGAGCAACTCTAGGAGAGAGTTGTGAGCACCGAACTTGTTGAGAAGAGGTTCGCTCTGGGAGTGAGTGGAGCAAAGAGCTTGGCTCTAGGAGAGAGCAATTTGGGAGCCAAGTTTGAGGAGCAACTCTAGGGGAGAGTTGTGCTCCGAACTTATTGGGAAGTGGTCCGCTTTGGGGGCGAGCGGAGCGAAGAACTTGGCTCTAGGAGAGAGCTATTTGGGTGACAAGTTTGAGGAGCAACTCTAGGAGAGAGTTGTGAGCTCCGAACTCGTCGTTCAAGAGAGATTCAACGGTTGTGGGAGCAGTTCTGAATGGCGAACTACTTCTTATCCGCTTATGAGCGAGTAATTTGAAGCGGAATCGAGCCAAGTGTTGGACTTCGAACTCGTCGTTTAAGAGAGATTCAACGGTTGTGGGAGCAGTTCCGAATGGTGAACCATTTTTTACCCGCTTATAAGCGAGTAATTTGAAGCGGAATCGAGCGAAGTGTTGGACTCCGAATTCGTTGTTAGAGGGGGTTAACGAGGTGTAGGAGCAATTCCAAATGGTGAGCTGCCCTATCCTTGCTTGTTTGCCGGCTAAAGCAACATTGAACCAAGCGCTGGACTCCAAACTAGTTTTTTAAGCTTAGTAAGTTGCGGGAGCAGCCATGTAGGAGAAGCTGGATTCTGAACTCACCATTTAACGAGTCATAGATGTGACTCGGAGAGATAGAGATGAAGCAAGAGCAATAATTTTCAATGAAAAATATAAAGTTTTATTGAGATAAACTAAGTGGCCACTTCAATAGGGCGAGCCATTATTACATGCTATTGGCCGGGTTACAAGCATCGGCCTTATTGAAAATCAAGATCGTACTTCTACGATAAGGTGAAGACCTCTTGGGAGGAGCTGGGTTCTCCCTCCATTGGACCTCCTTGGATGAGGTGGAAGACGGCCCCAGGTTCTGAGTCTTTGAAGCTCGGCGGGCTTCTATGTTCGTTTGTACGCTCCTCAGGGGGAAGCTCGGCCCCATCTTTTTGGACGAACTTGGTCAGGTGTCCCCGCTGTATGAGTTCTTCGATCTCCTTCTTGAGAGTCCGACAATCATCCGTATCGTGGCCGTACTTCGTATTTCTTTTGGGAAGTGGGGCGTGCCAATTATAGATACAAGAAATTAGCAAGTTACTGGAGATTTTGCAAGTTGTTAATAAAAAAGGGTTTTGGCACCGCTTATCCTTATCCTCTTCTTGCCAGGGGTATTCATTCTAGGGGGAGCGCGGAGTAGCCCTTCCTTATTTACTTCCATAAGAACTTCTGATATATTAGCAATGAGGGGGGTGAACTTCTCAAAATGAGGAGTCGGGCGGCACTGGCCATTGCCGTCATTCTGGAATTTTTGGGACCCCTCTTCGCTCGTATTCTTCCGTTTGTTCCCGGAAGATGATTCTTCAGAGTAGGGGGTTGAGAGCCTCTTCCACCCGTATGTACTTCTCCACCCTAAGTAGGAGTTCTGAGAAGTCCCGAGGAGGCTTCTTGGCAAGGGATGCCTTGAGGTGAGCGTTAGTGACGTTGCGCTCGAATGCGGCAGAGGCTACTAATTGGTTGAGGGAGGGAATGGACCGAGCTTCGGTGGTGAAGCATCGAACGTAATCTCTTAGGCGTTCACCCTTTTCTTGGTTGAGGGTCACCAGAGATACACTTATTTTCTCGGCCCGGCAGCTACTCACGAAATGAGTAAGGAAGAGCCCTTCGAATTGATCGAATAAGAAGATGGAGGCTGGGGCGAGTCGAGAGTACCATTCTCTCGCACGCCCCTTTAGCGTGGCAGGGAATATCTTGCAGAGGAGGGTGTCTGAAGCATGGTGGATCATCATGAGAGTTTTGAAACTCTCTATGTGATCCGTGGGGTCCGACTCCCCGGTATATGGCTCGAAGTGAGGCATCTTGAAGTTTTTCGGGACGGGGGTCTCCATGATGGTGCGGAAGAATGGAGGTCTGCTCAGGCAGATGTTTATCGCCCGTTGCTCTTCTTCCCTGTCAATTCGACTGAGGCACCTCTCCATCTCATGGAGACGGCAGTAGACTGAGCCTTCTCTTTGATGATATCTTGTCGAGCGCCGGGACTCATCTTCGTACGAGGGTGGACTGAGGCTACGGTGATGGTAACTTGGAGATGGACGAGGACCAGGAGTGTGAAGGCAGTGGCTCTTAGCTGGCTCATGAGTAGGTGGCCTCTGGTCGTTATTTGGGGCGATATTAAGGGCCCGTAAGACTGCCGCTTGGAAGTCTTGAAGATCTGCCATTGTGACTGGTGCCTCTCCAGCTTGGCGGTCCCTATGTGTGGCTCGACTTACTGGAGAATGAGTTCTCCGCCGATGACACTGAGGGGACTCTTGTCGCCTCCTCGGGGGAGGGGATCTTCTAGTCCTCGATCGGCAGGAGGTCCGGACTCTTGAGGCCCCTGGGTGCTCAGGTTGATGGACTCCCCCAAGGGCTCACCATCCATTCAGGCGAGTTCGGAGGTCGACCCCCTTTTGGTGGTCGGCAATCACTTGACGAAGACCCCGCTCGGAAGTGCTTTGAGAAGCCATAGATTCAACTAAAGGATTGGGGCCCGCGACATGGTCATGAGGAGGATGTTGCTTCGGACGACTCTGACGGGAGCCCCCCGAGACCCTGGAGGGGCCTATTGAAGAGGAGCACCTTGAGCTGGAGGAGGGGGAGGAGGAAGAGAAGTGGTTTTTCGGCTGGAGATCGCTGCCTTCCCCTTCTGTTTTGGATGCATGGCTTGAAATTAGTCTGGCTGATGAAGTTAGGTCGGATTGCTTTTTTGCTTTCCACAGACGGCGCCAATCTGTTGCTGTTGATTTTGGTGTGGGAGCAAACAGATGAATTTGTGGATTCTTGGAGAAAATGAATTAGGCAAACCTGTTGACCTGTTGACCTTTACCAATGTGTTGACTGGTTTCTTACCGCTGCCGTTGACCTGCAAAAAGTACGAAACACCGGGGTTGATTCCGGCAACGTACCCTCTGACACTCTAGTCAGTAATCAGAAAGATTATGAAAGAGCTTTTGATTGGCAAAAGATTGATTACCTGGTAATAGTAGGGGGAGAGGGGTTTTTATAGTCGCCTTAGGGATCCGTTTTGAGATAAGAACATATCTCTACTTCCCGGTGTGAACGGATAGAAGCGGTTAAGATCACTTCTTAGGGATAATTATGAATTTGAATTTTTCTTTATCCTTCTGAACTGTTTTGTAACGGGTTGGGACCCGTACCCAGTAAGACAATTCGTTCATGGGTGAAATTACCGTTTTACCCCGGAGCTTTAAGATTCGTGTCCAATTCGAACGGTCCCGATTTAATCCCATTTTTAGCCATATCAGTTGTCAAATTTGGAAATGACAATTTTTTGCTTCAAATGTGGCAAACTAAATGACATTGGCATATGTCACATCACAATACTTTTCCTCTTTTCTCTCCAAGTTTATATATATAATAGTATGTATATATATATAATATACATAAATATCTATTATATTATATATATAATATAATAGTAATAATATATTCTTTTACTGAATATATTATATTATATTGTATTATACTATATTATATTGAATTGGGGGTTAGCGTTTGGATTATGGTTGAAGAAATTGTAATTGGTGCGATTTATTCTTTTATTTTTTTAGATTGAAAAATTGAAAAAAGGAAAATGTTGATCAAGGAGGAAAGGCACTTGAATTTATAATGGGATTTGTGTGTGTGGGGGGGGGGGGGGGGGGGGGGGGGGGCACGTGTTTTGGGGTATTTGATTGTTGGTTTGTGATTTGTGGTTGGACGGACGGACGGGGCAAACCTTCAGGCATATGGGTCACTCTTACCAGTGGCCCTTTAGCTCAGAGCACACCTTTGCAAGGCTTCTATCTCCATCTTAGTCTCCATGTTAGAGGAAGTGAGGTAGAATTGCAAGTAAACTCAAAAGGCGATATATATATATATATATAGACGTAAGTTTCCATTGTGCACCACCTATGGTGCACACGGCGTGTGCACTCGGCCTTCCTGCATTCGTATCGACGACCTGAACTATTCACATTGATCTACACATCTAAATTAGTCTAAATATGTAAAATCAAATAATTTGAAATTCATTTGCCCATCCATGTAAGTGTTACAAAATTGTATGACTGAAAATCATTGTTTTTTATAGTGATATGATGGATGAGCAAATGAATTTCAAATGATTTGATTTGATATATTTATACTAATTTAGATGTGTAGATCAATGTAAACGGTTCGAATCATCGATACGAAGACGGGAAGGCCGAGTGCACACAAGTGCACAATGAAAAATTTTCATATATATATATATATAGAAATGAGATACATTTTAAAATGAGATAATGAGATAATCAATTATGACCATTAGATATGAGAGAATTGAAATAAGTGGCTCTCTTTTATTTGGATTAATTAATTGAAAACTGTTTTTTTTTTCTACCTATCTGTTAAAAAAAAAAACAGGAAAAAAATAAAATAAAATCAAATTTGAATTTTGATTTGATTGCTGAACACCGCATGCTGCATTTGGAGGAGGATTGGAGGAGGAATCTGAACCATCGGTGGAGTCGACTTCCTTGCTTGCTGAACACCGCAAGCGGCATGGCTTGTACTATCTTCCTACTGGAAAAGATGAACCTGGTTCAAATGATTTTCCTCAAGCTAATGATCCTCTATTATCAGGTAGCCATGATGATTCTACTGAAGCTCTTTTGAAGCTCTCACTGATACCTAGAAAGTCAAAACCCACAAAACCTCGGCCTGTAGTTGTAAGATTGGATGAAGGAGACAACCCATTGAGTTCTTTGAAACCAATGAAGGAGGAGTCAAAAGATGATAAGCTATCTGGTGTTGTTCGAGATGTTCTAGTGGGAAATACGCCTTCAGATAAGTCTTCAAGAAGAAGGTTGAAGGACACGGAAGTAAATACTGAATCAATCTCTCAGTCAAAGGAAAACGCAGGTGAGAAACAACAGGGGGGCTCTAATTCATGAAAATACAAAGAAAAATTAAGGTGATAGTTACAATACAAATGGATGGAGAATCTTGCATTTCGTCTCATGAGTCATGCGCATCTTCAATTGACTGTAAAAAATAAAACAAGCCTACTGGAGCGAAGAGCAAGAACATTGTTTTCTCCAAAACTTTGCAGAACATAAAGATTGATTAACAATGGCATAAATTTTGCAAGTAAAATCGTTAGTACATGTCAATGTAAAGCCCAATAGCATATGTAATATGTAATACAAGATTCGAGTTCGAAAACAAATTCTTGTAAGCAAAAAATTGAAGATGGACAAATAACAGCATATAATTGAATAGTAGAGGGCAAAAGCAAATCAAACTGACCATAAAGAGCACACACATGACGAACAACAGAAAGGGAGAAAATTCTCCTACTCAGCAAATGTACACTCACAAAATTAATAGAACAAACCAACTATAGAAGAAAATCCTGAATGACTGGTGCTTGCGGAACCACATTTAAAGAAGCCTCTCCTCTTTAGCGATGCTTACGTTTTTGTTTCTCATGTTGGCGGTTACTCCTGGATGAGACTGTCCAATCTTTATCTTCGCTTTTCTCCTTTTCCTTATGACTCCTATGCTTATCCTTACCATGTTTATGATGTCTACTTCTCGAATTAGAGCCCCCCTGTTGTATCTCACCTGCGTTTTCCTTTGACTGAGAGATTGATTCAGTATTTACTTCCGTGTCCTTCAACCTTCTTCTTGAAGACTTATCTGAAGGCGTATTTCCCACTAGAACATCTCGAACAGCACCAGATAGCATATCATCTTTTGACTCCTCCTTCATTGGCTTCAAAGAACTCAATGGGTTGTCTCCTTCATCCAATCTTACAACTACAGGCCGAGGTTTTGTGGGTTTTGACTTTCTAGGTATCAGTGAGAGCTTCAAAAGAGCTTCAGTAGAATCATCATGGCTACCTGATAATAGAGGATCATTAGCTTGACGAAAATCATTTGAACCAGGTTCATCTTTAATTTCCAGTAGGAATATAGTACAAGCCATGCCGCTTGCGGTGTTCAGCAAGCAAGGAAGTCGACTCCACCGATGGTTCAGATTCCTCCTCCAAATGCAGCATGCAGTGTTCAGCAATCAAATCAAAATTCAAATTTGATTTGATATTAATTTTTTTTCTGGTTTTTTTTAACAGATAGGTAGAAAAAAAAACCAGTGATCACTTCTCTCTCTCTCTCTCTCTCTCTCTCTCTCTCTCTCTCTATATATATATATATATGTATGTATGTGAGTAATGTGAGCCTCATATTTAAATGAGAAAATTTTTCTCATACAAAGTGATTATATTCACCTGGTGGGGCCTTCATGAAAAATTCACTCCGTCCATCATGTTTATGATCATATCAATAGATATATGTGTAGAAATAATCAAGTGGTTTGAAGGTCATTTATCCATACATTATGTGGTTCCACTTTGTAGTTCGATTTGCATTACTGTTAAAATCGTTCATTTTTCAACCACATAATGCATGGATGAATGATCTCCAAACCACTTGATTTTTTCTACACATATATCCATTAGCATGATAAATATGATGGACGGAGTGGATCTTCCATAATGATCCCACCAAGTCAGTATAATTTTTTTTTTTTTGATGAATGTCAGTATAATTATTTTGTATGAGAAAATTTTTCTCATACTCTATATGAGGCTCCTATATATATATATATATATATATATATATGTGGGGTAAAAGGGATATGAGCAACTTGCTCATTTAGTAAATGAGCAATTGATTATGTGGCATGCATGTGATACATTGAACAACTAACCCTTTTAAGAATATATATATATATATATATATATATATATATATATGGGGTAAAAGGGATATGAGCAACTTGCTCATTTAGTAAATGAGCAATTGATTATGTGGCATGCATGTGATACATTGAACAACTAACCCTTTTAAAGATTTTCCAGTCACATGTATGCCACAGCAAGGATTAGTTGTTCAATGTATCACATGTATGCCACATCATCAATTGCTTATTTATTAAATGAGCATGCTGCTCATACCCCTTTTTCCCTATATATATATATATATATATATATATATATATATATATATATATATATATGATTTGTGGTTGGACGGACGGACAGAGCAAACCTTCAGGCATATGGGTCACTCTTACCAGTGGCCCTTTAGCTCAGAGCACACCTTTGCAAAAATTCTATCTCCATCTCGGTCCATGTTAGAGGAAGTGATGTAGAATTGCAAGTAAACCATGGCGTGTGCACTCGGGCTTCTCGCCTTCGTATCGACGATCCAAACCATTCACATTGATCTATACATCTAAATTAGTCTAAATATGTAAAATCAAATCATTTGAAATTCATTTGACCATTCATTGAAGTGTTACAAAATTGTATGGCTGAAAATTATTGTTTTTTATAATCACATGATGGATCGGCAAATGAATTTCAAATGATTTGATTTTACATATTTAGACTAATTTATATGTGTAGATCAATGTAAACGGTTCGGATCGTCGATACGAAAACGGAAAGACCGAGTGCACACGAGTACACATAGAAGGGTGGTGCACAATAGAAGATTTTCATATATATATATATATATATATATATATATATATATATATATATATATATATAAATCTTCGGTTACACACTATATATAAATTGGGTCAAAAAAGAATCCCCTACGGGTGGTGGCAAATTTGGCCCGGCATGAATTTGTGTCCGCAGTATGACCGGGGTGAACATAAGCCGCATTCTACGCCAGTCCAAGATTTGCACCCGTATGAAGACATAATATTTCTAATTAAAATAAATCAACTGAAGTAATTTCAAAATTTAAACTGTAGTTAGGTAAATTTTACTATACATACTATGTTTAGTTATTTTGTTATAAATTACCCTTGTAGAATGACAACCTTCCCACTTTTTCCTTGAATAAAGAGTGAAGTATGTAACTACAACTACAACTGTAACAGAAGATTCTGATTCTCGTGTGAGATAAAAAAAAAAAACCCCCCGATTGCTAAGGGAAAATGAGAGGAGAGTGTGAGCGAGAGAGAGGCGACTGTGATATAAAGCAGCGGAGATCCTCCAACGGCAAGTGGGAGGAGGGAAGAAACCCAAGGAACCGTAGCAGGCGCTACGTGGTTTCAGAGGGGAGAAAGGTCTTCACCAGTGCGGTCCCCGCCAAAGTCTCCAACGAGGGAGAGAAACAGTGATCGGGACGAGGTGAGGCGAGGATATGAAAGGTTTCGATCTCCTTCACCTTGGGTTCCAGCAGTGGAATCTCCGCATCGGAACCGGGGGAGGGGAAGATGAATGCCATCACCAAGAAGGGATCACCACCATCATCAACATGAGAGAAGGCGCAGACCACCTCCCTCAGAGGTGGGCTGATCTAGAAGTGAAAAAGATTAGATCTCTAATTCTAAAATAGAGCATGAAGAGAGAGTTAATAGGGTATCTGACAAGGACAAGGGGTAGTTGGAGAGAGGAGCTTGACATTATGAGGAGTATTCAAAGCAAGGCAAGGAAAGAGGAAGCAACCATAGGTAGCACCAAATTCATAAACATTCATCACCCAGTCACCAACAAACTTGCCATTACTCCGAAGAAGAGGTTCTACTACTACCTAGGGAAATCAAAAAGAAGGGTGGGGAACAAGGTGCTACTAAGGAGGTAAGTAGTGAAGCGAACGATAACCCATGGGTGGAGGCCAAGTCCAAGTGAACTGTCAAGAGAGAGAGAGAGAGAGAGAGAGCGCCACAGCTCACTGGGCCGTCCTGAGATTTATAGGGCCTTGTGTGGAAAGGAAAAAAAATGGGTCTTCTTTAAATATTCTAATACTAATTTTACTTTATTTTGATTTTGATATCATATATATATATTGTACGAATTCAGTTGAAAAATATGAGTATCGTACATTCTATATCTTAAAAATTTCATATGAATTCATTTGAAAAACACCTTTCAAATTTTATATCATTGGCGGCTCCAATACCTGAGATGACTTAATCGATATCTTGAATTATTCGTCTTATCAAGTAAAGACGAAATAGTATAAATGCTGTTAAGGATCTTTATATTCTTGCAATGCAAGAAATACACGATTTTTTTTTTTTTACGTATTAAGTCAATCTCAATAATTAATGAAAGCAACAACATAGAAATCATTAAAAAACTTTCTCTAAAAGTAAATATACATATAATCTCAACAATTAATGAAAGAAACATAAAAATTATTAAAAACTTTATATAATATATATAATGAAAAAAAAATCATCGACAACAAGGTTCAAACCTGCACCCATTAGATTTAATGGTTATTCCCTTAACAACACGGACAAATTGACTTTTGTGCTAAAATTGGAATAGAAAATGTATTAATTATATATGATGTCTAACGGACCTTCTCATTAATGGGCCCTGTGCGACCGCACATGTCGCACAGGCCCAGGCCCGACCCTGATGGCTAAGGGCTGCGACTATCCAAACGCCTTGGATGCTACAACTATCAGGATTTGAATCATGTGAAAAACGAAGAATTTTTTTTACTAAATGACCCACTTTTCGAAAATAAATACTAAACTGACCCACTTTCAAAACTAATAATCAAACTGAACCACTCATTGTTTCAAACTGTGAGTTATTTGATGTCACGTCTCGCTTCCCAAAATACAGAACACGAGTACATAACGTAGGCTCAGCGAATGATGTAAACACCATTCCTAAGCTGTATCAGACTAATTCAGCAATAATATCAACAAATATACAACCACGCAAGAAACATAACCACATAGGTCAATGATAAAGTTCCAATAATAATGAAATAAACCAATAATGTAAATATCCAACTCTGGGAAAATAAAACTACGGGTCATAAAGCCCAAAACAAAGTACAAGAGATAACAGAGTTCAGAAAAGTAAATCTAGCAACAATTATAAAACTACGCAGCGGAAAACTGGATCCATCACTAGAAACGTTGCTCACCAATTTCTTCCGGAACAGATTCTTTAATACCTGTAAATTCCTGGTCTAAAAAGAAATAAAATAGTGTCCTTAGAGCAAGTCGTGGGCGGCAAGTAGAGAAAATAAAGGATAATAGAAAAAACATGAATATCAAGGGAAAAGAACATGGTTAAAGACAAAGAATCAAACAAAGAGTAGGCAATATCAAAAGGTTACAATAATCACACATAAAATGCGTGATGTCAAGTCAATATCAATACAAGATAAGTTATGTAGGTTGTTAAGTATTTTATTAACCTATCTAGTGCACGTACTACTGCATCCCATACTACAGATTCCAGGCAAACACACTGATTATTTTAGACCGATGGTGAATTCACGATTCGTGTACTCGGCATTGATAAAAAGAATTTACGTGCAAGAATCATCAATCAATTATTGCAGTCAATGTTTCTCCTTCTATGTTAATACGATATAACGATAAGGCCTTACCGAGTACATTTCCCGATTGTTCACTACCAAGTCTACCCATAATAATCCCGGCTTGTTATTAGTTTATTTTTCATCCTATGTGATCATGCAAGAGGGTTTCAATGTTGTATACTACTATGTGTGACTAATTCTAAGGGCTACAAACAAAGCATGAAGCAAAACACATCATTTAACACATTTCACAAAATCAGGACAACAAGACCTTGTTGTACTAAATCATGGGTCAGGATCACTACACAATAGCAAAACTAAATTTGCCGGATGATCTGGAAAATAGACTTCCATACGGTTCTAGCGAGTATAATTAAGGTATATGAAAGTCATGGGAACTAGGGTGAAAGTTCTAATCAAATCAGGTTTTATGTTCAGTCAGCATGCAGTAAGTTATGTTTCATTAATTAATTCGGGTCTGAAAACTCA
Source organism: Hemerocallis citrina (assembly GCA_017893485.1). Classification (NCBI taxonomy): domain Eukaryota; kingdom Viridiplantae; phylum Streptophyta; class Magnoliopsida; order Asparagales; family Asphodelaceae; genus Hemerocallis; species Hemerocallis citrina. The sequence goes on from JACEHZ010000444.1 coordinate 634,705, forward strand.
TTATTAAAATCTACAAAAATTCAGGAAAGTATCTATACATGTCTAGGTTCAGCATGAATTTTTTCAGATTTTTCCTTTACTGATAACAGGGTCAAATAAAATAAACAACAGCAGAATACGCATGAAATTATGGGTCTGAAAATTGCTAACACAGTTACAGTAAAGTGGTGATATCTAACAGATGGCAAATTAAAATTTAAAACCAGAGTAGGGAAAAGTTATCTAGACATCAAGGGCTACATTTTATGTTTAGTAAGTTTTCTCAAATTATGTCAATAACAGGGCTAAAAATCTGATTTAAAGTGAAACATACAGCGGTCCAGAAAATCAACTTAACATAAAAAGATAATAAATAATTCACACGATCACATATAGCATGCAAATTGACAATCAAAACAATCCTAGGTGTCAACATGCAAATTCTAAGGTTTAAGGTACATTTTTATGGTCATGGTGTCAATTCATCAATTAGATGCAATTCCAGCATGTTCAATTTTCAATGTCCAATCAACAAGTAACCCTATGCATGAATCTAGTTGTTTATTGTGCAAATGCATAAAACATTGGGGACTAGGTTTAGATCGAAGAGAAGCACGAAGTTAAGAGTATGTCGGGTTAGCTCGTGTAAACCCTCGATAATCTTAACGAAATTGTCAAGCAGTTTTGATAAATAAAAGGACAGGATCTACCTGCAGGAGATCAAAGAAATTTTGAACACAAATAAATAAAAGGGTTCAAGAAGAGACTTGCTTGTATTGTAGATATTAATAAAATAGAATAACGGGATCAGAATCCCGGCGAAAATCTCCCAAAAATTGCATGAAGAATCAACCGCAATAGCGAGATCCTAGAGCAAATCCCACACACTGGATCAGGACAGAACGCAGAACACCAAGTTCGGATCTGGCTCACACAGAACACGAAACACCAATTCCAGCCAATCATATCTACTGCGTCACTCCGGATCCAGCCCAAACACAAAACAGCAAAGATGGGATCTGATGCGTCAAAACAGCGAACAGCAAAAACCACCAATCAGGACACGACCTCGCACCAGATCCACGCCAAACAGGGAACAACGGCTTAGGGATCCGACGCGGCAAAACAGCGGACAGTGACTTCGTCCACTGGCTGAGCGTCTTCAACCTCTCGACAGCGGAGGAGAGGGAGAGCGGCGGACTCGGCGGCACGACGACTGCGCGGCGACGACTACGGTGGCAGAGCGGCATCGTGACCACGGTCGGGAAGCGATGGCGGCGACACAACTCTGGCGAGACTTTGTTTTTGCGGTTGAAAACAGGGGACGACGACACGGCGAAGATCGGGTCTTGGACGGCGATGCTAGGGGGTGCACAGGCGCGGCGAGGGACGACGAAGACGATGAATGGGGACAACGATGGAATAGGGCGATGGAGATGAAAATATGGTGACGGGAAAACCTTCGGTGATTGGGTTCGGTGGTTAATGGCAAGGACGGGGGCAAATGACGGCGATGACGATGTAGAGGAGATGAAGACGGAGACGATGACGACGACGGGGATGGACGAGGGTCGAAGAAACGACGGGGATCGGGGGTTTAAGGTGGTTGGGTTTTGGGTTACGGAATAGAGAGAGAGAGATAGATACGGGGAGAGAGAAAATGGCGTGAGAGAGAGATAGAGAGAGAGAGGGTAATTAAGTAGGGTTAATAATGAGGGGTATTTATAGGGATCAGGAAATTAGGGTTTTGGGTCAATATATTGGGTTCTGGGTATCGGTTTTGGCTCCAAAAAGAGACAAACCAAAGCAATAAGATGAGACGAACACAAAGGAGAACAAATCGAATTCAAAATAGAAAAGAGCCAAATTCACAAAAGATAGAATCCAATCAAAAGAATACAGATTGATCCAAGGAGAACAAAAAAGCACAAGAGAAGACAAAATGCATCACAATAAATGAATTCTAATCAAAAGAGTACAAAATACAATAAAACTGAAAATAGGGCTCACATTTGAGGAAATTTATTTGTAGGAGTTTTTCCAACACTTGAAAAAATATTTCGAAGTCTTAAAATACTAAACCTAAACTCGCTGTTTCGAACAGCGACCCTAATTGAACTAGACTCGTTGGTCGCTGTTTGAAACATCGAGTTTAATTATAGAAATTTCTCCAACACTCGGAGAAATCTCGTCAAGTCTCAAAACACTAAACCTAAACTTTCTGTTTCGAATAGTGAGTCTAGTTCAATTAGGGTCGCTGTTTGAAACAACGAGTTTAGTTATAGAAATTTCTCCAACACTTGGAAAAATCTCGCTAAGTATTAAAACACTAAAGCTAATCTCTCTTTTTCGAACAACGACCATAATTCAACTAGACTCTCTGTTTGAAACAACAAATGGATCAATTTGATAATAAGTTTCAAAAGTTGGTCAATTTGATATTTATTTTCAAAAAGTAGGTCATTTTGTAAAAATAAAAATCAGAGATGAATGTGTACTGTGATTCGTATGTTATGAGTGCAAAGACTATCTCATTTGGCGCACCAGTGCCTAACCCGTTTGACAAGGTTGCAGAGTCGAAGCTCGTTGATGACGGGAGGAACCTCCAAAAGGGAAGCACCTACCGAAACAGTCGACTCCGGTAATAGACAAAAGGTGGTCTCACACAAGCTTTTTAAGAAAGAAAGATATGATTAGAAGAAAGAAGGAGATGAAGGAAAAGTGATGATGATGATATGAGAAGACAGGGAGAGGGTTCCTCTTTGTACAGTCTTAAGAGATTGGATGGAAGGAGAAGGAGCTGGACCCAGTGGACAAAAGTCTCCCACCCAATTTCAAAATAGGGAGGTAGTTTGCATGCATTTGCATGCTACAGTAGCGTTTGCAATGAAAAATTTTCATATATATATATATATATATATATATATATATATATATATATATATATATATATATATATATATAGTACACAACGGAACATTTTTAATTATATATGTGTACTATATATATATATATATATATATATATATATATATATATATATATATATATATATATATATATATATATAGAGTCATGCTATTATGAGATAGTGAGATGGATTAGATGAATTTTTTTAAGAGATAAACGAATTGAGTCATCCGAATCTCGATCACACCGTTCACATCACTCTACATGTCATCAAGATGATGTGTGGCAAATTTCAAGTAATTCAGAGACCTGTAGCCTATGCATCAAGACATTCAAACAAATGCATATATATGTATTTCGTACCATCTTCATGATGTGTTGAACGTTTTGATGCATATATATATGTATTTCATACCATCTACACAAATTTCTATATCTTGAAGAGGAATATCTACATGTTGATGATAGCCTCATTCCATGCCACTTCACATTTGGAGTTCTTCACTACTTACAAAGCTTGCAACTTCGGTAAGTGAAGATGGGCAACGACAGTTACTCCAATATTGCTGGAATTGGAGATATTTGTTTGCAAATGGATGTGGGCTATCAATTACAATTGAAAGATGTGAGACATGTTCCTAGTCTATGTCTTATATGATGTTAACCGATGTGTTTGACAAACAAGGATTTCTTCATCATCATGGTGCTGGGAAGTGTGAGTTTACCAAGGGATCTCTTGTAGTTGCTAGAGGAAAGATATGTTGCACGCTCTGCAAGACTTATGGAAAGACTAGGTTTACCCGTGGACACGTGCTTATCGCACTCTTATAGACGATGGAATATATGAAAAACACTGTAAACAGTAAAATATATGAAATCCTATTTGACTAACAAATCACATAAGTTAACATTTGTATGCAATACCATCTGATTAGTAACAACACGATAAGTTATACAAAATAATTAGAATGTCGTAAAATAATTACATACTAAAACAATTAGGGGTGGTTTGGTTGGTTGTCAAAAAAATGAAGAGAGGGAAAAGCACGGTAGCGAAAGCAATTCCTTAGATTTGAGTCTTAAAAGTAGCTGTGATTGAATATATGTTTACTGTAGCAATAATTAAATGTGAGCTTTGTTTTAGTTGTAGTAATATTGTAGTGAACGTAATTTAAAACACTTTTTTATTTTTTGTTTTACATGAAATTAATCCAAAATTAGGGATTAATTTTATTTAAGCTTAATCCCTAATGTTTTGAATGAATTAATTAAGCTTAATTATATTCAAACTAATTAACTTTTAATCCCTAAATTTTAACTAATTAAGAAAAGACTAATTAAACCACAATATTAAAGCTTTTCTTAATTAAGATTAGTGTGATTTTAATTAGTCTTTTCTTAATTAATTAAAAGTAGGGATTAAAGGTTAATTAATTTTAAAACCCAAACAAATATCAACTACTTCACACAACATAAAGTATAAATCTGAATGTGGCTATTGTAGCTACAGTAACGGGTACTGTAGCTGTAATAACGGGTGAGAAAATATCTTTTATGAGCATAAATCTGGACCATTGATTTTCTTTCAATTGAAGGAGAGCCACTTGAAGGGAGATAAACTAGAAGTTTTTAGAGATAAAGTCCTTAAAGGAGCATCATGGAATTGGTAAGGGGAGACAAATATAATGTGACTAAAATGGCTATGTACATAAAGAAAATTTCAAAGGAGGTACTTGGAGAATCTAAAGGTGTATGGTTGCTAAATAAAGAAACATGGTGGTGGCAAGAAGAACTCCAAAATATTGTGAGAGAAAAAAGATCAACCTTCAAAATATGGCAAAAGAATAGAAATGAAGAGGATTTGTAGAGATATAAAACCGTTAGAAAAGAAGTTAAGAAAGCGGTAAGAGAGGCAAAAGAAAAAGCTTATGATTATTTATACACAAAATGAGAAACAAAAGAAGGAGAAAATAACATTTATAAGAGCATCCACAGTCGTGTTTCTCATTTGTTAAAAAATGGCAGCTACAGTAATAGCAAATGGCGATGTTTGCTGCAGTGGTCGTTTGCTATATCTTTCTCATTTTTTTAGAAATAAGCGAGGGACGGTATATGATATACCGTCTCATCATTTAAAATAAATTAAAAAAAGTTAATTACTTATTAACTATTAAACTATATTAATTAACTAAATTAAATAATATAATAAAACTAAACCTAATTAATTAACTAATTAAACTACATTTACTACTCCTAAAACCTACCAATCAGCCACTTTAAGCCCAATCAGCATTAAATGCCCTTAGTGGAGGGACGGGGTTTGATACCTCGGCCGGGGTATCATTCCCCGTCTGAGGCCTTTTAAAAAAAAATTATTTTTTAATGGTAGAGACGGGGTATCATACCCCGTCCGACCTATTTTTTTTTAAAAAAAATGAAAATTATTGAGACGGGATATGATCTTCCGTCTGAATCGATTAAAAAATTATTAAATCGGAGAGACGGGGTATCATACCCCGTCCTTTATAATTTGAGAAAGTTCATTTCGTTTCTCATATTTGAGAAATGAGAATAGAATGTTTGCCAAAAAATGGCAAAATGAGAAACGATTGCAGCGCATCGTTTGCTATAATATGGCAAAATGGCAGATATAGAAAACGACTGTGGATGCTCTAAGCTTGCTAAACAAAGGGATAGAAAAATAATAGATTTGGATACAATTAGGTGTATTAAGAGCGATGATTCAAAAGTCTTAGTAAAAGATGAGAAAATTAAGGAAAGATGACGATATTACTTTGAGAAGTTATTAAATGAAAACGTTGTGGACAACTTAATATAGATGACTCGAGGGAGAGTCGAGCATATGTTTTTCCGTATAATTAGGACCTCGGAGGTTCAAAATGCTCTAGGAAAGATGAAAATAGGAAAAAACTTTAGAACCGGATGATATACCAATTGAAGTTTGGAAGTGTTTTGGGGATGTAGGTGTGGGTTGACTAACAAAATTATTAGTTAAAATTTTGAGGACTAAGAAGATGCTCGATGAATGGAGAAATAGTATTTTAGTACCTACATATAAAAATAAAGGAGATATACAAAGTTGTTCAAAGTACCGAAGAATTAAGTTAATGAGTCATACGATGAAAATTTAGGAGAGAGTGATCGAACATATACTGAGACTAGAAACTACACTTTCTGAAAATCAGTTTGGGTTTATGCCTAGAAGGTCTACAATGGAAGCAATTTATGTACTGAGAAAACTTGTGAAAAAATATAGGGAGAATAAAAAAGATCTACATATGATTTTTATAGATATAGAAAAAGCATATGATAAAGTCCCTAGAGACATAGTACGGTGGGTGTTATATAATAAAAGAGTAACTATTCAGTATATTGAGGTAATTAAGGATATGTATGAAGCGGCAACGACTACAATTAGAACAACCAAAGGAGAGACCAACGATTTTTCTATTACAGTAGGTTTACACTAAGGTTCAGCTTTAAGACCCTATCTCTTTACTTTGGTTATGGATGAATTGTCACGAGGATTTCAATATGAGGTGCCTTGGTGTATGCTTTTTTACAGAAGACATCGTCTTAGTAGACGAGACTAGAGCAGGAGCCAATGCTAAATTAGAATTATGGAGAGAAAGTTTGGAAGCTAGAGGCTTTATGATAAGCAGAACTAAAACAGAGTATATGGAGTGTAACTTTCGTGATATTTGGAACACAACTGAGGAAGTAGTGAAACTTGATGGCCAAGAGATACCTAAGAGAGACCGTTTTTGATATATAGGCTTGATTATACAAAGAGATGGAAAGATTTGTGAAGATGTTATACCTAGGATCCAAGCAGGGTGACTTAAGTGGAAAAGTGCCAGTGGTGTTTTGTGTGATAAATGTATACCTTTGAAGTTGAAGGAAAAATTTTATAGGACGGCTGTTAGACTAATAATGATGTATAGAGAAGAGTGTTGGGCAACAAAGAAACAACATGTCCAAAAAATGTGTGTATCGGAGATGAGGATGTTAAGAAGGATATGTGGTAAAAATAGGAAGGATAGAATTAGAAACGAGCATATACGAGACATGCTAAGGTACCTCCAATCCAAGATAATTTAAGAGAGAATCGTCTCATATGGTTTGTACATGTCACACGTAGACCTAGTAGTGCCTCCGTTAGAAAGAGTAATTTGATAAGTATTGAGGTGTAGGGCCCTGAATCCCTATACTGGCGATTCGTGACACAAATCAGAATCCTTCCTTCAAACAGTCACAATACAGGAAAAAGTAGGAAAAATTTAAACAAATTTTATTCCATGTTGTTTACAAGTTCAAGTGTTACAATATACAATATTTCATAAATTACAAATCAGAGTTTACAAAATAACAAAAAAAGTGAATAAAGAACACTTGATACTATCACTCGGGCGCACCATCTGGCTTGAGCTTTCCTGGGTTCCACGGGTCGGCAATCTAGCACCTAAAAGAGAGGATACATCAGTAATTCTACTGATGCAAGGCTGATAAAAGCAGTGATCTCCAAATTAGATAATCAAAAATTGATGCAATATAAAAGTAACTAAAAAATAGGAAAGTGGAATCGGGTTGAAGGTGTTTGTGTATAACATGCCCTAGTAATCTAATGCATAGTTCAAGATGCACTTAATCTAATACAAGCGAGACTTTGAACATGTATTTATCCCATACTACATACGTTCCAAATCAAGCCGTTGTCTCCAAGTTCAGGGTTTTGAACCCTTGCCATGCATCCTACTCTTGTACTCGTCCTGTTACTGATAGATAGGTCGTGGTCGATGAGGTTGCAGATTAATCGGTCCCATCCGTTTCTGCAGTCAATTAGTGGTGTCTCGGTATACCACTAGTGCCTGAAGCCCGGACCCCATTCAAAAGCCGTGACGAACTAAAGATACACCGTAGCACACCTATGGCGCCGAAGATTCACAGGACAGCAGCCCTTTGTCTGTTCGTGTCCACCAACATAGAACTTGATGGTAGGGTATGTTCTACTTCTCTAACTCCGATAGAAATCTCCTCCCGTTCTTACCACTGTTCTTCAGGAATTAACAGTGTCAGATACGCACCGCAATACGTATCCCTAATGATAGGAGAGTACAACACCCGACTACTAATTGCTAGAAAACTAATGCAATTTATAGGTGACGGCAAATCTAACTAATATTGAGTCTTCCTAGACATGTTATACGGGTATGGTTACCAACTTGATCCATAGTCTAAGATATACAAAATCTCAACCGGTTTTCCTAATAGAAACCCTAGTTCCTGTCTACCAACCTGCGGCTCCTGGCGATGCGATCACCTTGCTCACCACTTTCCCCATTTGAGTCTCGCCCTCAAACTCAGCCCGCGATCATCTCCCATGATTCCGTCGGTGCCCGAGTTAGCCAATTGTAATCATTAAGGCAGAAGTTCCAAAAGCTAGCCTAACAGTTGATAGATATAGGCAATAACTAGACAAGAACAACAACTCAAATGACGTTCAAGTCACTACCCATGTCTTAATCAACCTAAGGCACCAAAATAACTAAGTATTGGGGTATAGAATACCCCTAACTCTCAATTCAACACTTGAGAGTTGAGAAAAAGTCACACACATGCAAAGTGACAACTTCTAAAGATGGCTGGATCTGTCCAGCAATTTCAAAACTCATATCTTTTACTACAAAACTTGGAATTATAAGATTCTGGGATTTTTGGAAAGCAAGAGTCTCTACTCCAAATCTCTAGTTAATCACTTTTGCAAATTCCCAACACATATTTCCAGAAAATTACAAACTCATAGGTTATGCAATCTGAGATAGGTCTTGCACATAGTCTAGTCTAAATTCAATATAAAATCAATCCTATGTCCAAAGCTCATGAAATTTGAGATTCTGCAATTAGACATACAGCAATCCATTGTGTCAAAAAATTGCATCTAAATTCATTGTACACAGAGAGTTATGAGTCTTTAAACATAGCCTAAAAATTCTACTGCTTTCAGACATGGTCTTTACTTTTACATACAATTCATTTTTGAAACTTCATCAAATGTCATCAAAAAAATCTAAAATTTTAGAATCATGTTGTAGACTCATATTAAAAGCTACTGCAAAAATTGCAATATCATGCACACACAAGTATTTATGAACAGATGAACTTTAGTCTCTAAACATACAACTTCAATTCTGTCAGTCAGACCAGTTGTAACTTAGAAATTTTTTGAGGCATCAAACGATCTCAAAAAAATGTGAAATTTAATAATATGGTTGTAGATACATACAAGAGCATCCATAAAAATTTTCAGCTCAAAATACCAAACCAATATTGAGTTATGATTTTTGAAAAATATAACAAGTTCTCCCAAAACAGCAGCTCTTACAGCTAGTCTTTGTTTGAAATTGGATCCAATGTTTGGGCTACTAAATGAATTCCAAATATTATGAAAAAATTCATGTGTGCTCTAGATTCATAGAATAACAAGCTCTTAAAGTTTTAGTCTAAAATTCCAAGCCGTTTGAGAGCTAGAAATTCCTAAGCTACACATCACATACATGTTTCTTTAACAAGGAATCATGAAAAGAGTTGTTCTACCATACTACTTATTTTTTTCTTAGCATGAAAATATTCATACATGGAAACCATACTTTTCTTAACTACTACCACATCCTAATTCACATACAAAAAAAAGATTAAGTTTTTAGAGTTTAGAGTTCACCCACATCCTTGTGTTTTGCAAGAGAATCTCCCACTAGATTTAGCTCCTTCCTCTTCAAGTGCTCACTTGTCTTCACTTCTGCTCCTTCTACTCTACTACTACTACGAAAAAGATGTCTCCTTTTTGTTTTCTCCTTCTCTACTTTTCTCCCCCCCATTTTTTTGAAGAACAAGAACAAGACCAAGATAAAAAGGATGAGAAGTGAAGTGGAGTAAGGATTCTATAGAAGATGGAGGGCTAGGGTTTCCATTTGGCCGACAAGAGGATGGAGGGTGAGGATGGGAGAGGCTGAGTTGATGGAAGGGAATGGTGGATATGAGTGTCAACACACAAGACTAGAAGTTTCTCGAGTTTTCTTGGAAATTCATGAAGAAATCTTCTTGGCTCAAAATCAACCTTTGGATCTCATCAAGATTTGGTCAAAAGTTTATAATCATGATGAGGGTTAGCTCTAACCCTAGGTCACCACACCTTAACCCTAACCCTTGTGCACAATAAGCATGGTTATTTTGATTTAATAATCATGCACCAAATTAAATCAAGTATAAATTTAGTTTAAAATAAATAATTTATATATAATAAAATATTTTATTTTATTCTTGGATATTATATTACTCCCTCTTTAGTGTAGTTCTGTCCTCAGAACTACACTTGGTCGGGAGAAAAGAAAACATTACAACTCAAATAATTCAGGAAAAGAAGCTCTCATGCGGCTTTCTGGTTCCCAAGTGGCCTCCTCCAGGAACTGATTTCTCCAGAGAACCTTCACCATCAGAATGGTCATGTTCCTTAGTATCTTTTCTTGACGATCGATGATTCTAACTGGTTGTTCCTTGTATGAGAGGTTCACTTGTAAGTCTTTAGGAATCTCCGATAGTTGATGGCTCGGATCTGGTATGTATTTCCTCAGCATTGTGACGTGGAATACGTCATGTACTCAGGAAAACTCTGTCAATAGCTCCAATTTATAGGCCATCTTCCCGATTTTCTTCAGAATCTTATATGACCCGATATATCTTAGTGCCAATTTCCCACTTTTCCTGAATCTAAGCTCACCATTCGTTGGTGAGATTTTGAGAAGCAAAAAATCACCTTCTTCGAATCCTAATTCTCTTCAGCAATTGTCAGCGTAGCATTTCTGCCTGCTCTGTGCCACTTGCAGCATTTTCTAAATAAGCTCGATCTTCTCAGTGGTTTGCCGTACGATCTCTGGTCCAAATATCTGTGGTTCTCCTACTTCGTACCAGCACACGGGTGTCCAACACGTCCTTCCATATAAAGCTTCATACGGAGCCAGGCCAATGCTTGCCTGATAGCTGTTATTATAAGCAAATTCCACTAAAGGTAGATATTTCTCCCAGCTTCCTCTAAAATCCATAATGTAGGCTCTCAGCATATCTTCAAGAATCCGGTTAATTCTTTCGGTCTATCCATTTGTCTGCGGGTGAAAAACAGACTCTGCCAGAAACGAGATGTAAACCTCGCATCCCTATCAGAATCTATTGATACCGTACTCCATGCAGCTTCACTATATTCTCAATGTAAACCTCTGCTAATTTCTCAAGTGACCAGGTCATCTTTACTGGCAGGAAATGTGCGGACTTTGTTAGTCGATCTACAATGACCCAAACTGAGTCGTTTCCCTTAGAGCTCCTGGACAAACCGGTGATGAAGTTCATACTAATGTTCTCCCATTTCCACTCTGGAATGGGCAAAGGTTGTAATAATCCACCTGGCTTTTGGTTTTCGACTTTGATTTGCTGGCATGTTAGGCATCTGGCCACAAATCCTGCTATGTCCCGCTTCATTCCAGACCACCAATAATACTGCTTCACGTCCTAATATATCTTGGTGCTTCCAGGGTGCACTGTAAGTAATGTGGTAAGTAATGTGGAGTGAGCCTCATTCATGATATCTTCTCTTAATTCTTTATCCTTTGGTAGACACAGCCTATTGCCATACCAGAGTTCTCTTATGCTAAATACTGGATGTTTTCCCTCATTCACCTGCTTCTTCAGTGCTTCAATCTCTGCATCTCCTATCTAAGCTTTCTTCACTCGCTCGTTCAAGCTCGGCTGTAAAACTAACTATGCCAAAACTGCACTCAAGTCTTGAGTAATTACATCGATGCCTACTTGTCTGATCTCATCTTCTAGCTCCTTTCTTGTTACAGTAAGTGTGGCAATACTCCTCTTCCAGCTGAGTGCATCAGCTATCACATTGGCCTTTCCTAGATGATACAAGATTTCTGGCCTGATATCTTCCAAAACTTCTAGCCATCGCCTCTGCCTTAGATTTAGATCCCTCTGCTGGTATATATACTTCAAACTCTTGTGGTCGGTATAAATTTCTACCTTTGCTCCGTAGATGTAATGTCGCCACAATTTCAAAGCAAAGATTATGGCTGCTAGTTCCAAGTCATGAGTAGGGTAGTTCTTCTCATGAGGTCGGAGTTGTCTCGATCCATAGGCTATGACCTTCCCTTCTTGCATCAGTACACATCCGAATTCCAAATATGATGCATCGCTGTAGATGACATACCGCTTGTCAGATTGAGGCAAGACCAAGATGGGTGCAGAGATCAATCTGTTTTTTAACTCTTGAAAACTTTCTTCACACTTCTTTGTCCAGTCAAAGCTCTGGTTCTTCCTGGTTAATGTTGTGAGTGGTATTGCTATTCTGGTATAATTTTGAATAAACTTCCGGTAGTACCCAGTCATACCCAGGAAACTTTTTACTTCCTTCACGGTCTTCGGCTGTGGCCACTCCTTGAATGCTTCTATCTTCTGTGGGTCTGTGGCCACTTCCTCCTTGGAAAGGATATGGCCAAGAAATGCAACTTCCGGCTTCCAGAACTCACACTTAGACAATTTGGCGTACAATTGATGTTCCTGCAGCTTGCCTAATACTGTGGTCAAATGTCCAGCATGTTCTTTTTTTGTCCTTGAGTATACCAAAATATTGTCAATGAAGACCACGACAAATGAGTCGATAAATTGCCGTAAGATTCGATTCATCATGTCCATGAAGATTGCTGGAGCGTTGGTTACTCCAAACGAAATTACTAAAAACTTGTAGTGCCTATGTCGAGTCCGAAAGGCTATCTTAGGTACATCTTCTTCCTTGACTCGAACTTGATGATAACCGGACCATAGGTCGATCTTGGAAAATATAGCTGCCCTTTGAAGTTGATCAAACAGATCATCGATTCTAGGAATCGGGTACTTGTTTCGAATAGTGACCTTATTCAATTCTCGATAATCGATACACATTCTTGCAGACCCATCCTTCTTCTTAATCAGCAAAACCGGTGCTCCCAGGGTGATGCACTTGGTCTGACGAGTCCCTTCTGCAATAGCTCTTCAACTTGTTTCTTAACTTCATTCTGCTCCAATGGCGCCATTCTGTAAGGTGTCTTTGATACTGGAGTGCTGCCTGGTTGGATTGAAATACTAAATTCTACATCTCTGTGTGGGGGCAGTCTAGGTAATTCTTCCAAGAATATGAGTGGAAAATCCCTCACCACTGGTATCTTCTTCACTTCTTCAGGTATCTTCACTTTTGTGGTGGCTACAATAGTCACTTCCTTTGGCCTCTTCCATCCGTGAAACACGAGCTCCGTTCCCTCAGCTGTGATGACTACCTTCTTTTCTCTGCATTCGATATTCGCTTCATACTTCGACATCCAATCCATGCCAATAATTACATCTGTTCCGACAAAACCCAACTCTAACAAATCGATATTGAGAGGTTCTTCGTTAATATGAAGTTTACAGTCCTTATAGCATCGATTTGTAGTGAGAGTTGCCCATGATGGTGTAGCTACCATTAAGGCTAACTCTGGAGTTGCTTCTTGTGTGTAATTTAACTTTCTTGAGAATGATTTGGACACAAAAGAATGAGTTGAACCACTATCGAACAAAAAAGTAGCCAAAATTCCATTTACATGAATACTTCTTGTTACAAAAAGAGTTACAACCTTCATTATACTTCTTCAAATGTAACTTTAAAATACAACTAAACTTATTACAATGGTCCTTCACATACCAGTGATTATGCCCTCATTGTTTTCTACATCTTTCTCAGTCAAGGCAAATACTTTACCTTGGCAGACTGGTTGCTTCCCTTGCTAGTGGTTCCTAATATTTCCTTGCCGCTGCTTTTCAGGTGTTGGAGATAATTTGGTCTGATGTGTTCTTCCTTCCCACAATGATAACACTTCTGAACAGTCTTCCCCTCGTTTCGTGGGCACTGATCTCTGAAATAACCCTGTTCCCCACAGAGGAAACAACTTTCTTGCTTGAATCCGCCTATCTTATCACCTGTCCTCTGAAGTTTTTGGTTCTTGCATTGCTTTTTTTACTTCGATGCTGGGGTAGACCCCTTTCCCCGGTTCCAAGTCTCGGTTTTCCCTAGTGGTGCTTGGCCTTGGTTCATATCCATTTCTGTTGCAGCAGCTCGCCTCACCAGTTTGTCAAACTTGCGGATGCCCAGAGGTACCATCCTGTACCTCAACCCTGGCCTAAGTCCTTGTTCAAACCTTTTGGCTTTCTTCGTCTCTTCTTGAACCATCTCTGGTGCATATCGCGACAACTGTATGAACTTGGCTTCATATTCTCTAACTGACATGCTCCCTTGTTTCAAACTGTGGAACTCCATCGCCTTTTCTTCCTGCACGTCTAAAGGAAAGTAGTGTTGCCTGAATTCCTCCAAGAATTTCTCCCATGTTATTGGACCTTCTCCCCAGTCGCGCTTTACCGATTGCCACCATACCCCGACGTCTTTCTCTAGTAAAATTGTAGCCAACCGAACTTTACTATCTTCCGGTGTCATCAAGACTTCGAACACCATTTCTACTTGGCATATCCAGTCGTCTGCTGCGGTCGGGTTAGCCTGTCCCTTGAAGACTGGCTGCTTCATTCTTTTGAAAGATTTGACTATCCTGACCGGATCTGTAGCTGCGTTTGCTTGAGTGACTCCCAGTGCTGTGCCTGGTTTCTTTTCACCTCCATGAACGCTCCTAGCATTTGTTATAGTCGAGTAAGTTCTACTCCTATGTTGAGGTCAACATCATTGGCTCCGCTGCCCTCACCCTTTGTTTGCCTGCTTCGGCTACTCCGGGTTCTTCCAGACATCTAAATACTAATTCTTATCACTAATTTGCAATTATAGTGTAAACTCATATCATACTAGAAGTGGCAGTCAAAATACTACTTCTTCATTTATATATATGAGAAATGTTTCATTAACATTCCATTAGTACATTCAAAACACTGCTACCATAGGTGTAGTCAAAACATCACACCAAAAAGAAACATCATCCCATGTACATCAAAATATCAAAACAAGACATCCTAAGATCCTTCACAGGGCCAGATCACACATGTCTCTCACAGGGTGATCGCCTGTAGTAGAGTGCTCGGCTGCTATTAGCTGCTCTAACTGGGCCTGTTGCTGGGCCACCTTGGTCTGTAGTTCCCCAAACCTGAGCTCTAGCTGAGCCATCTTCTCTATATGCTGGTGCCTCATCAGCATTATCTTCCTTGAAAGTCTCTTCTTTGACCTCTTTAGCCTTGCCACCTGTCTATCAGTGGCCATTAGGGCATGGCCGCAGTTCTCTAAGCGGTCCTCCAAATGCTCGTGGCTCCATCTATAGGTCGCGAAGTCCTAAAACAGTCTGCTGATAGCCCGCTCCACGGTAGTCGGCTGTGGAGGTGGAGGTAGGGTAGCCTGAGTACCTGCTGGATCTGGACCAGCCTGAGTCCCGTTCGCCCATCCATTAGGAGAGGGAGGACGAAGACGACAGGTCGATTTGTTTTTGGGTTTTGTTTTGTTTGGTTTGGTTTTTGGGTTTTTGAAACAGAGAGGAGTAAGCGGGAGAGAGATAAAGTGGGACAGATAGAGAACGAAATAGAGATTATTAATATAAATAAAGTAATGGAGTAGTGGGGATGAAAGAAAGTGAGGGTGGTTACGAGACATGGGGGAAAGTGCAGGCAAAGTGGGGGAGAAGTACGGGACAAAAGTGGGGGGGGGGGGGAAGATAAATAAATTGTATACGGGTAGTGTGGAATAATAATCTATACAAATATGGGTACTGGGTTTGGGCTTCAATAAATGGGCTCTAAATATTTAATTAAACAATTAGGACATTGGGCTAAAATAATTTGGGCTCAAAATATTTAAATAAAACATTTGGGTTGTTGGGCTAGATTTTTAGGCTCAGATTTAATTTAATAAAATCAAATACGAAATTGGGCTTTAGGATAAACAATTTGAGTTCAGAATAATAATAATAAAATCAAAATACAATTTGGGCTCACATTAATAATTAATAAAATTAATAATGTAAACTTGGGCGTAGAATAAATAATTAAACAATTGGGCTAAAAAAATAGTTTAAATAATAAAAATCAACTAGGAAAAATAATAATTATAAGATACTGGAAATTTAAATACGGAAAAATACTTTGAAAATACGTATTAATGAAAATAGGGGTTACAGTAGATGTTTAATTTAAATAAAGTAGCATTAGTAGATGTTTTCATAAAGTTGTAATAGATGTTTATGTTTAAATAAAGTTTTAGTAGATGTTATGTTTAAATGAAATTGTAGTAGTAACCCATGCTTAGATTGTTGTAGGAAAGTATAATCCATGCTAGACTGTTGTAGGATTATTGTTTAATTATCTACCATGCTTAGATTGTTGTAGGAAAGTATAATCCATGCTAGACTGTTGTAGGATTATTGTTTAATTATCTACCATGCTTAGATTGTTGTAGGAAAATATAATCCATGCTAGATTGTTGTAGGATTATTGTTTAACTACCTACCATGCTTAGATTGTTGTAGGATTATTGTATAATTACCTACCATGCTTGGATTGTCGTAGGAAAGTATAATCCATGCTAGATTGTTGTAGGATTATTGTTTAATTACCTACCATACTTAGATTGTTATAGGAAAGTATAATCCATGCTTAGATTGTTGTAGGATTATTGTTTAATCACCTACCATGCTTAGGTTGTTGTAGGAAAGTATAATCCATGCTAGATTGTTGTAGGATTATTGTTTAATTACCTACCATGTTTAGAATGTTGTAGGGTTCTACTTGGAATGTATACCATGCTTAGGTTGACACTCAAGTAGTGTACCATGTTTAAGAACATTGTAGATTCATGCTAAGTATACATCCATGCTTGTATTGTTGTAGATAAATGTTGAAGTTGAATACCATGCTTAGGAATGATGTAGATTCATGCTATGTCATATACCATACTTAGGAGGGTGTAGGATTGATGTTGAACTACCCACCATGCCTAGGATTGTTGTAGGAATGGTTATGGTTGTATACCATGCTAAATTATTAGTACTCATGCTAAGTGGTAGCAATTAACCATGCTTAAGGTAGGAGGAGGTATCCATGCTTAAATCTAGTAGATATTCATGCCTTAACTTATAAGTAGCTTCGTGCTTAAGTTGTACCCATGCTTGTAGTGGTAGTGTTAAGGTAGAACCCTCATGTTGTAGTTGTAGTATTAACTATCACGTTGTAGTTAAAGGGTTAGTAAGGAACTATCATGTTATAATAAATTCTGTTGGTAAAGAACTAGCATGTTGTAGTTGTGGTGTTAGTGAAGAACCACCATGTTGTAGTTGCAATATTGTGTTGTAAAGTAGCTCTAGTTAATCCCCTAGAAGAAATCCCATGTTGGAGATTACATAGCTAGAGCCATGCATGCTTGAATGGTATAGGGTAGCGAATGATTAAAAAGGGACCATGAACCCATGCATCTAGCTCCTAGGTGATTCTAGCTCAAACTTGAGAAAGAACCCAAGAATCTAGTTGCATGTAGTTCTAGTTCATTTCGAAAAAGGAACTGTGGATTCTAGTTGTGCGAGGCTCTAATTGAAATTGGACCATATCATGGGAGCATTCCTCATCCTTATGGGTAAGAAGGGTTGGGAAGGTCCTTAGAAATTATTGACTCGATAAAAGTTGTTATGTCGCTTGGGCTTCTCATTGGTAGAATGCCTGTTAGGGCTGTTAGTAGATTCTTCTGTTGCTTCTAATTATAGAAGATCAAGTTTGCTAGTAAGCATGTTTGGTTGCTTCTAGGTTTGATTACCTGTATGGATGTTTTGTATGTAGTCGTCTCATACGTGGCTCACCTGGGCCGCATGTAACGGTTGGTCTTATACGTAGCTTATTTGGCTCGTATGTAGGTATGGTAGGCTATGAGTAGATCCGATGAGATCTTGTGAAGTCTAGGTTAAGACAGGTTAATTATTGCACTTTCTAGAAGAGGGGCACGTACGGTGCTTTTTCATGCCAGTTGGAAGCACGGTGCTGTCTCGCTTGTTTGGTTAGAAGAGGGACACGTACAGTGCTTTTTCATGCCGAGTTGGAAGCACAGTGCTGTGTCTCGCTTGGTTGGTTAGAAAAGAGATACATATGGTGCTTCTTCATGTCTAGTTGGAAGCACAGTGGCATGTATTGCATGTTGGTCAGGGTTAGTGACATCGTTAGGGTAGTAACAGTTACTTAACCAATTTTTATTTATGAATTGCCAAAAGGTGAGAGTTGGTGTTAAGGGTGATACCCTATAATCCAACCTCTCCTATAGGTTGACACTAGGTGGTGTTACTGGGATGTATTCCCCTGTCAAAGGGATACGGACGGTGCTTTTTCATGACGAGTTGGGAGCACGGGTTTCGTATCTTGATTGTTAATTCCTGAATGTGCCATGATAAGAACGGGAGGGTTTCCTAGGAAAATAGACCCTACGACTCCGTCAGGTTCTATGCCTTCTCATGACCAGTTGAGGGCACGGAAGAAGGTTGCAAAGTATCTTGTAGTTCGTGTTGGCTTTTGAGTGGGGTCCGGTGCGACTGGGCAATAGTGGCAAACAAGGACACCACTATTGACTGTAGTAACGGAACTAGACCGTACCTGCAACTTTGCCAGTCATGTAGTATCATGTCAGGAACAGGATGGGTACAAGAGTAGAACTCATAGCGCGGGTTCAAATCCCTATAATGAAGAGACGGCTTGAGATGGGGCGCATATAGTATGGACTGCATGTTGCTTCAGAGACTTGCTAGCATTAGAATAAGAGCATCTTAGCTTAGTTAATATTACATTAGATTCTAATCATAGCACTTACGAACACTTAAACTACACCGACACAATTGTCATATTTCTGTATGTTGTTTTGGGAGATTCGCTGCTAAGTTATCAACCTTAAAGCGTCAGTGAATACTGACGTCCCCACTTCAATAGGTAGAGGATCGCAGAAGTACAGGTGCGAGATGCAGGAGGACTCAAGGCAAGGAAAGCGAGGAGTCAATGTCATGTTTTAGTTTCCGCTGTAATAATTACGTTGATTTTCTATTGTGGGAAAGTACTCAAGTGAGAGTTACCAAGTGTTGTTCTTCATTCTTTGTACTCTGATGTAAGTTGTTGAAAGTTGTAACACTTGGGGATGTAAAGGTACTATTGTAACACTATCGTAATGTATTGCAGTGGTATGATATTCAGACTTGTAATACATTGGGTGTTGAATAAAAAGTTTTAAAATCTCCTGTTTTTCTGTGTATTGTGACTAATTGAAGAAAAGGTTCTGGCTCGTGTCACGAATTCTCCATATAGGAAGTTCGGGGCGTTACAACGTTAATCCTTGTATTCCTTCTCTCTCTCTCTCTTTCTCTCTCTCTTTTTATTTTCTTGCATATTCTTATGTTTGTTGTTTGAGTTATTGCGATCACATTCTATGATTCTATTATTTTATATCGCATTCCCTAACAATATATATATGTTAAAAAAATACATATTGATACTGGTAAAAATCACAGCAAATCAGAGCCGCACGATTCCAGCACATATTTCAAAGCTTCTGCATGCATATTAATCATAACGGGCCTTTTTAATAGGTCCGACCTCCTCTAGGCCTACATGACATGAGCTTTTTTTAAGCCCATAAAAAGTCACAGATTAGGCCTACTAAGAGAAACCCAGACTATGAAGGCTATTAGTCAAATATCTTATCCCCAAACAAGAGAGCTTATCTCTTGAGGGAGAGATTTGAACATGAGATAAGGAATTCATAGTCAATGCAATGGATTCATATCAATCTCCTGTATTGTTTCTCTGGCCTATATATACCCCCATCCAGTCAGAAGGTAATCAACAGTTTCTCTCTCCAACTCTCTTTCTTTCTCTGGTTTTGACCTGAGCGAATGAGGGTCTGTGATCGGGGCCAACCCCCAGTGTTTCAGGCTTTTTGCAAGTCCATCAGCCACATCAGAAAATGTCGGATTCCGATCACGGTGTTCCATCAACGATCCAGATTCAATCTCAGGAGCTTTAACTGCATTTTATGGCAAAGATCAAAGGTAAGATTTTTAGTTGTTTCCATCAAATATTAACTCACTATTTGTTTGCTCCCACACAAAAATAAGTAACAACAAATTTGCGCGTTTGTGGGAAACTACACAAATCAGACTTACCGCCATGCCACCAAGACTAAGAGGCAGAGCGACAACCTCAAGACGTCGCACCAAATCTCTTCGTTAACCAGCTCCTCCTATGAAAGATCAGATTCCTCATCAATAGTCGCCCCAACAGCCTAGTCAAGCTCCATTCAACGGAGAGGCACCCGAGGGTTCTCGACAAAGCTGTCATGAACAACATCCTCTGCAAGACCGCATTTTAGTGCATAATGCATCAACCAATTCATTGGCCTCGCGAGGCCATCAGGGATCCATAGATCTCCTCCGAATTATTAGTGCCAGGCAATAATGAACTGATCTACAAATCCACTTGGACAAGAGGCACGCTCGAACTGAGGCTTCCTGCTCAGAATGTCAGGCAAACTGGAGAAGCAACTCTCCTAGACAGAGATGAAGGCAATCATCCTCTCACAGGAGGTGCACCGCAATAAGAAGCCCGACTCAAGAGAGCCAAAATCTTCTTGAGCGGAACAAAAAGAAAGATGCTACAGTCATTAAGGCCGAATTGGAAAAGTTCAAGCTCAACAACCTTCGAGCTATCCAAGGTAGTCAAGATCAGGGCTAACCCCCCAAAGACGGATCTGCCGACTCAACTGGATCCAAGGGGAAGGATGACCAAGTCCTTTTCCATATCCGTGAAGTAGAAGATCATCCAGAGCAGATGAAGAATGAGGAAAACCGCTCCAGCAGGGCCTACCGCCATAGTCGACCTCCTTTCAGCAAAACCATCCTCTATGGACCCATCCTAAAGGACTTGAAAGCTCCTTAATTTGAATCCTACAATGGAGAATCAGACCCGGTGGACAATATTGAGAGTTTTTAAACCCTCATGATGGTCAACAACGCCACCGATGCGCTCATGTATCGAACATTCCCAACAACACTGAAAGGATCAGCAAGAGAATGACACCCCTGCCTCACTTTGGAGTCAATATTCTCCTTCGATCAGCTCGAGGAGCTATTCGTTGTGCACTGCGTTCCTAGCCTCAAGATGAAAAAATAAGTGCTTCCCTATTGGAATTGAAGCAAAAAGACAGAGAACTGCTGAAAGACTTTGTCAAGCATTTCACAGCCGAAGCAAGGTCTATCTCCTCCCTAAATTCGTCACTAATGGCTACTGCATTTCGCCACAAGGTCACTAACAAAGACCAGAAAGCCTCCCTCGTGAAGAAGCCACACAAAAATTTTACTAAGCTTTTGGAAAGGATTGACAAGTATATCAGGATCGAGGAAGCCCTCTATCCTCAAGGAAAAAATAATTCATCTTTCGGGAACAAACGAAAGAATACAAATGATGAAGGACCCAGGAAATTTCAGAAAGACGACGCCTGTCAGCGCCGTCCATCTCCAACACCACGCTTCGACAAGTTCACTCCTCTCAACACAAGCGTATCAGCAATTCTCATGGAAGTTGAGGAGGACATAACAATCTGCCCTCCACCCCAAATGTCAAGGTCTAGTAAGAGAAGGGATAAGAATAAGTGGTGCACATTTCTTAGAGATCATGGACACGCCACTGATAACTGTTGAGCCCTCAAAGAAGAACGAAGGCTTGATTTGTCAAGGATATGTCTATCAATTTGTCCAACAAAACAATAATGCCGATACCCCTCCGGTATGGGGGGCTAATAAGCACCGAAAGAGACCCTCCGAATCGCAAGAATTAGAACACACGGTCCTTCTCCACTCCATTCATGGAGGCCCGATGGGGGAAGATTTCAACTCCTTCCGCAAAGCATTTGTCAGCAAAATCAATCAGTGCACAACATCCCGCCTGCCAAGAGTACCGGGGTTCCGATATCTTTCTCTGACAAGGACTTAGAAAGTGTCCACCTCACTACGATGCATTGGTCATAAATCTTTTCATGGTGAAACATGAGATATGCCGTATCTTGGTGGACAACGTCTGCTTGGTAAACATACTTTTCATGAACATTTTTAATGGCCTCAAGCTCTCCCGAGACCGACTTAGGTCAGCCAGTTATACACTCCATGGATTTTTCAGTGTACCCGTTTAAATATAAGGAATCATCACACTTGATGTGACAGCTGGAGAAGCTCCCGCTATTCGAACAGAAGCACTGGACTTTATGGTTGTTGACGTCAAAGTCGCATACAATGCAATATTCGGCCGTCCCAGTCTAGCGGCCTTCCATGCAGTTACTTTCGCCTTCCACATGAAAATAAAGTTCTCAACAACAGCAGGCATAGGCCAAGTTGTAGGGAGCCAATAGGCAGCATGAGCATGCTACACTGCTACAATGGGGGGCTCGTCCCCCCCTCGATGGCATAGAGTTGCCACCAGAAAGCAGTCATAATAATTCCAAGATTGTAATAAGCCTGAAGCCACTGCCATAAACAATCCTGCCAAGAACTTCCAAATCCGCCAAATCATTTCTCTCTAGGTCCAAACAAGTTCTCATCATAACAAAGTAATAAACCTGAATTCCCCGCCCGAAGCCACTCTGCTCATTCAACGGAAAGCACTAGTCCTGTCTAAACACTTTGGTGCATCAAAAGATCTCTCATTCTCTATGCAAAACAATGGGAGGCTCGTTTCAAAACAGACAAGTCCAGGCAGGTTTACCATGTTGTTCACTGAATGGCTCATCAACTTGAAGACCTGGGGGGAAAGGAGATATCAGTAGGAACTTGGAAAGTAGAAAACCTTATGAAGTTGAACGACGGCATCTGAAATATCATGTCATAGTAATAGTAGCAAATTTTCTCAATTTGTAATAAAGGCCAGCCACTAGAGCAGCCATTTAGTATTAATTTTTAATAGAGACCGCTTTCACTACCGGTCACGATATGTAATAATGGCCAGCCACTAGAGTAGCTGCTTAGTTTTATTTTCTAATAAAATTTTGTATTAATTTTTTCAAAATTCTTGTACAACTCTACGGATGCGTACAATGAGTTGAGTGCCAAACTTATACACCAAAATGGCACAAAAAACTCATTAAAAGCTCCTTATGAGACAGTTTGGAGTCCATACATGTGGCTCGAAGATACTCTAGCAATTTGCAATAAAGCAAGTTCAGAGTTTGTTTTGTCATTTGATCTGTTCTAGTGTCACCCCTATTTTTTATTTTGTGTATTTTTGAGTGTATTTTCCATTTTGGTTTATTTTCTCCCTTATATATTTTTTTCTGAACTGTATATTGGAGTTGTTTTCAATATATATTCGTTTTATTTCATTTTGAGCTCTTTGTGTTTGATTGGTTGTCTTTTTGGGTTCGTTCTTCATTATTTTGTTCTTTCTTTCATTTGGTTCTTTTCTTCTTTATTTTGTGTTCTTGGGTGCTTGTGGTGGTGATTGGTTGCACATCCTATTCCCAATCCTATTGTTTGATCCCTAACAAAATTACCAAAGCCAAATTAAATCCATAATCCTATTTGATATCCCATACATTTGTATCCTAATTAAAACCCCATTTAATCAAATCCTACTACTCCTCCTAATTACCCACAACCTAATTACCTATTAACCCTAATCCCCTTATATATCTATCTCTAATCCCTCTCCCTAAACCCTAGCCTCCACACTTGTACACCCGGCCTCCCCCCTTCCTCCTTGTTCCCTTGCGCCACCCGCACACAGCAACCCGATGCCAGACCCCCCCAGGCTGAGCCTCCCTACCTCCGGCCTGTGCACACCCCATCCCGACACCCCAGGCCGCCGACCTCCCTCCCGGCCG
This sequence comes from Hemerocallis citrina, assembly GCA_017893485.1. NCBI lineage: Eukaryota > Viridiplantae > Streptophyta > Magnoliopsida > Asparagales > Asphodelaceae > Hemerocallis > Hemerocallis citrina. Next base: position 658,547 of record JACEHZ010000444.1, read on the forward strand.
ATGTCCAACCCGCAATACCCCAACACCCGAGCCACTCGATCCCTTGGCCGACCATCTCCTACACCACCATACAACAATCCCTAATCTCTCTCATCCTCTCCGGCAATGATCTCTCTTGTGGCCATAAGCCATTATTGTCATCATCCCTCTTGGATCAACTCTCGCTTTGTGAAGTTTGTTCGTGTGGATATTTTCGCTCAAGTTTGCTTGGATTCGTTGATTCGTAGACTTTCCTTCGTGGGTTTTGCTCGTTACTCTTGGTTTTCGTCGTTCTTCATCTTCGGTTCAGGTAAGTAACTTGTACTCCAGTTCATTTGTTTGATACAAGTCAAAAATACCACCTATAGTATACTTGGGTCTAGAGACGACTCTTGTTTGTGTTATGTTTGATGGGTTTTGTCTCTATTGTAAAAATTTGACCACAGATGACTCACGACACAATATGGACATGAATTAACTTAGGTTTTATCTGTTCTTGATTTTGATCATGTATGTGAGAATTCGTGATTTGGTGGAGAACTATGTGATATTTTTGGTGTGGACATGCTAGATACCCTAATTCATGATGTTTGGACACTTGGTAGACTCGATTTCATGTTTGGTTGTATTTTGAACAAGTTCTGTATGATATATGTTGAGTTGTAGTTAAAGGGGAAAATCTGTATTTTGTCGCTGATCAGTTTTGTTTGCTGTTTTTGACTGTCTTGAAGTCAGTATCTTAATTTCGGTATAAAACATGAGTTTTAGAGAATTTTGTCTATTTTCAAACCCCTCTGACCTTGCTCGATTTTGTTTTCGTATGTGTGAGTTATGACTGTTTTACTACAGAGGTATCGATCTTTTCCAGATTTTGTTTTCCGATGATTTTAATGACTAAATGGTTTTGATACTGATGCTACATATATTATTTTGATCCAAAACTTTGGTCAGTGTTTCTTTACCTAGTTAGGGATTACCCAGAATTTTGGTGAATTTTGTTGGTGTGTTTTATGTGCCGTTTCATGCTTGTTTATGAAAACTATACTTGCTGTATTTTACTCGTTGTTTTATAAAGAATCGTATTTCACACTGATTCCTTTTACTGTATGAAAAATATTTGTGAAATATGAAAGTTAATATATTTTATCTATTTTCATATCCCTTTGGCGGAATTGGATTTCGTTTCACTGGTTGCGAGATATCATAGTTTCCGTACAGCAGTGTTGGAAATTCCAGATTGCCAAACTCTCGTTTATTGATATTTTCTTTTTTTTGATGACCGATCTAATTTTATTGGAAAATTATGAAACTTTATATTTAGATACTAGACGTATAGGGGAATACCCCAGATTTTTCGTGGAGTTATTTAATGTGTTTTCATGCTGTTTTCCTGCTCTTGAATTGGTTTTCCTGATTTCTGGCTGAACCTATTTTCTGTATTCAAATCAGTGTTGAGTAGGGGTGGCCGATCATACCGAAATGAGCCAACCGAACCAATCCGTTTGGTACAAAAAAATTCGGTTACCAAAAGTATGGTACGGTACAACCGTACCGAGTTCTAAAATCCGGTTCGGTTTCGGTATGAATATGATTCAGTTGGTATTTTATCGTACCGTACCGATGTATGAAAAACATAGCAGCAATGAGCTAGATTCTTCATCATCCTTTTTTTTGTTATTGCAAATTCGTGTAAACCCAAACTGAAATCCATCAAAGCCCAAATGCCACAAGTAATGTGGATGTCATTTACAAATTCACTTTAATCCCTCGATCTTTATGAAATTATGAAAGAACATGAGGATGTTTTTTCAATCAAGTCAAACAATTCATCTCCCAAGCCAAATCCAAGCATCTTAGCCATGTCTTTTGTCTTTATTTTTGGCTTTGGAACCTTTTGCTGCTTCAACCAAGAGTAGACAATAAAGGCCTTGTTCATAACAAACAACTCCAGGGCCTCAGGATTGAAAACTATACCCCATTTCATGCTCATCTGAGAGAATGTTACTAGAAAAAGCATGTTAAATGGTGAATCAATAAAAATAATCTATAAAGGTAACTAAAAAAAAATCTTATTAAGTAGAGTTAAGTTTTATTATGTGATCAACTAATCATGTCTTAATAATATATCCAAGCATCTTAGCCATGTCTTTTGTCCTCATTTTTGGCTTTGGAACCTTTTGCTGCTTCAACCAAGAGTAGACAATAAAGGCCTTGTTCATAACAAACAACTCTAGGGCCTCAGGATTGAAAACTATACCCCATTTCATGCTCATATGAGAGAATGGTACCAGAAAAAGCATGTTAAATGGTGAATCAATAAAAATAATCTATGAAGGTAACTTTGAAAAAAAAAATCTTATTAAGAAGAGTTAAGTTTTATTATGTGATCAACTAATCATGTCTTAATAATATATCCAACTAATTTTAGCTGATAGCGAGATATGCATACATTTACAACTAAGGTATTTGTTGGGTCATATTTGGCATAACACCAATACCGAACCGTACCAACCGAAGTATTCGGTATACCGAAGTTTCGGTATACCGAACTTTTTGGTTGGTAACGGTTTTCTTATTTTCAAACTGAACTAGTTTGGTATGGTAATGGTACAATGTCAAAAAGTCCGGTACCGTACCGAGCCCACCCCTAGTTTTGAGCTATGTTTTTGTGAATTAATATATGACTTATTTATACTCGCTAGATTCGGTTGGGAGTCTATTTTCTAGACATTTCGACAGATTCAGATTTACATGTTTGTAACACTGGGAATCACTGTTTTACTACAGTATGGTCTTGCTGTCCTGAACTTGAGATTTGTCTATTTTATGCCTTTATGAGATATCTTGCACTCGTACATGTTTATCTTGCAACTTGCACTTGTCACATGATGCCATGTTATTCTTGATATATTTTGCACATATACATGCTTGCTTGCATTAATAATAAATGACCAAGCCGGGGTTTAAGGAACAGATCTAATAGTGGATAATTCAGAAACGTGTACTCGGAAGGGGATCCACTGATCCTACATGATTACTTGAGACATAATACTTGACACGTGATTACTTGATACATGCACGCACGACACGATACTTGCCACTTGCACAACTTGACATGTGATTACATGATACATGTTACTTGGAGCTTGGAGCTCGATTACTTGACTTGTCCTCGAGTATACTGTCCTCTATGGTCCACTATGAAATCTAAAGCGAAACTGTTTGTTGTAGTAACCATGTAAGGTGGACTGCATGAAGTGCTACTGGATAGTAATCACTACAAGACTGGATACATGATACTTGAGCATGATACTGGAACATGATACATGCTTGCTTGACACTTGACTACATGTTACATGAGACTTGTTTACATGAGATTTGATACTTGACACTTGATGCATGTTTACATGATACTTGATTAATTGACACTTGATTCATGCCATTTACACTTGTTCACTTTTGCCATGCTAGTTGTTTATTTTGACATCATGCTTATACCATGTTACTAGTTAGTTTTTCCATGTGCTTGTATCCTACATTATAAGTGGCTCGTAACTTGCAATTGACGGGTACTTGTTTTTCTCTTTTCCTCTTTCCTGCATTCGTTGAATTGCAGATTTTGAAGAACTGGTTCCAGATGGTATAGGTGACATGAAGTTTTAGTGTAGCATTTTATTATTATTATTTCTTGTAGCTTGCTTGAACAATATTGTATTTTGAGACTTGGATTTATTCTTGTATTTGGGCAATGTGACCCAAGATATTTGTTTTATTCAGATCATGACTATTTGAGATTTATACATTTGGTTTCAAGTATTCTTGTTGGTATTTTGGCTCATATGTGGATGTGGTTGATTCTTTTGCTTCCGACTCTAATGATTCTTGTGAATGTTGTAAAGATTTTTTGAATAGCTTATGCATAATGAAAATCATTCGCTGGGCTTTTGTTGCGTATCCGTATTCCGTATTCTTTTTGGAAAGCGGGGCGTGATAGGATTTTTGGTGGTATCAGAACCTTAGATTTGGCTAATGTATTAGTTGCTTAATATATTAGACAAGCTTGGCTCGAACTGGGATCTGCTCAACATTTTACCAACCATGCATGCATAAATGAATCAGTTATTATCAACATTGATCTGGATATAGACTTATTCCATTCTTTTTGATCCCTTCTTATTTGATTTCTTTTTGGGAATGAATTCATTCTTCTCGTACCCATATTCCTTGATTTTGGTGTCATCCATTCTTTTCTTTGTCTCTTTTGCTTTCTATCTTAGGTGTTGTGCATGTTTGCTCTTTCCCTGCTCATGTTCTGTTTGATTCTGGGGTAACCCATTCTTTTGTCTCCTCTCGATTTGTCGCTCGCCATCAGTTGGAGTGCAGCAACATGTTAGAGGCTTGGAACATTGTGACAGGTGGTGGAGTTGTCATTGGTTCCCGAGAGTGCAGGCAGTGTTCCATGATTATTGGTAGCGCAGAGTTCAAGGCCAATCTAATTGTAATTGGGAATTCAGGGTTCGATGTTATTCTGGGTATGGATTGGTTGGGTGAAACCCATGCCATTATTGATTTTCGTGCCAAAAAAGTTGTATTCCGAATTCCAAATCAGACAGAGTTTGAGTTCCATGCCGGGGAGTCTTCCCTTGGCCGAGCTGCAATTGATCAGGAGGTTTGTGCGACGGAGTTGCATTCAGGCTGTGAGGCTGCGCCTCTAGTAGTTCGAGATTTCTTGGATATTTTTCTAGATGAGTTGCCTGGCTTACCCCTTGATAGGGAAGTGGAATTCGGTATTGATTTTTAGCCTGGAACAGCCCCGATATCGAAGAGTCCCTACAATATGGCACCGGTTGAGCTAGCAGAGCTTAAGGTGCAGATTCAGCAGTTGCTTGATTTGGGTTTCATCAGACCTATTGTTTCGCCTTGGGGTGCTCCGGTCCTTTTTGTTGACAAGAAGGATGGTGGTCGTCGACTGTGCATGGATTATCGGGAACTGAACAGAGTTACTGTGAAGAATCGGTATCCGTTACCCAGGATCGATAATTTGTTTGACCAGTTGAGTGGGACTGCTATTTTCTCGAAGTTGGATCTTCGTTCTGGGTTTCACCAAGTCAAGGTGAAGGCTACGAATATACAGAAGACTATTTTTAGGACTAGATACGGGCACTATGAGTATCTTGTGATGCCGTTCGGAGTTACGAACGTGCCGGCTGTATTCATGAGTCTTATGAACCAGGTCTTCTCTCAGTTCTTAGATAGATTTGTGTTGGTCTTTATTGATGATATTTTGGTGTATTCTCGGAATCGGGAAGATCATGCTGAGCATCTTAGAGTGATTCTGCAGACTTTGAGGGAGAATCAGCTCTGTGGGAAACTCAGCAAGTGCGAGTTTTGGCTTGACAGGATTTCATTCTTAGGGCACATTAACTCATGTGATGGTATTTCTGTAGATTCTGCCATGGTTGAGGCTGTGAAGGGTTGGCCTGTTTCCAAGTCAGTTTCAGAAGTTAGGAGTTTTCTCGGTTTGGCTGGCTATTAGCAGAAGTTCGTCCAAGATTTTTCGAAGATAGCAGGATCGTTGACTAAATTGACTAGGAAGGATCAGAAGTTTTGTTGGTCTGATGAGTGCAATGGTGCTTTTGTTGAGTTGAAGAACAGATTGACGTCAGCACCTGTGTTGACTATTCCCGATGGTTCAGGTAGATTTGTAATTCACTGTGATGCTTTTGGTAAGGGTCTTGGAGCAGTTTTGATGCAGAAGGGCCGAGTCATTGCGTATGCATCGAGGCAGTTGAGGCCACATGAGAAGAACTATCCGACTCATAACTTGGAGTTAGCGGTAGTGATTTATGCTTTGAAGCTGTTGAGACATTATTTACTTAGGGACCGAGTGGAGATCTTTACAGATCACAAAAGTCTCAAGTACGTCTTCATCGAGAAGGAGTTAAACATGAGGCAAAGACATTGGTTGGAGCTTTTGGCCGATTACGACATCAGTTTGCAATACCATCTGGTAAAATAAACTTGGTGCCAGATGCTTTGAGCAGGAGACCGGCAGTTACGTTCTTGACTCAGCAGATGGATCTGATTGAGCAGATGAGTGGGTTGGAGTTGGAAGTTTTGTTGTCGAGTTCTGATCGGAGTTGTTTGGTGCTTTAGCTGCAGTCGTCTCTGATTGATCAGATTAAAGAGGCGCAGGCTAGTGATGCACAGTTGCAGAGATTTCGAGCTAAGGTTAAGTCTGGGTCCAGGACGGACATGGTTATTCATTCGGATGGATCGCTTCGTTTTGGGTCTAGATTATGTGTCCCGGAAGGTGATGTTCATCAGAGGTTGCTTGAGGAAGCCCATCAGTCTTCGTATTCTATCCATCCTGACGGTAATAAGATGTATCGAGATTTGAAACTTCATTTCTGGTGGCAGGGTATGAAAAGGGCCGTGGCTCAGTTTGTTGCTCAGTGTTTGATCTACCAGCAGGTTAAGGCAGAGCACCAGAGAATCGCTGGACTTCTTCAACCGCTTCCTATTCCTGAGTGGAAGTAGGAATATATCACTATGGATTTTGTGACTGCTTTGTCGAGGAGTCCTAAGGATCATAATGCCATTTGGGTAATTGTCGACCGTTTGACGAAGTGTGCTCACTTCATTTCTTTTCGTGTCGAGCAGTCTACTGAGAGCCTAGCTGAGAAGTATATCCAAGAGATTGTTAGACTTCATGGGATTCCAGTCAGTATTGTATCCAACAGGGATACGAGATTCAGATCTCAGTTCTGGGAGAGTCTTCAAGCAAGTTTGGGGAGTAAATTAAAGTACAGTACAACTTTTCATCCCCAGACTGATGAATAGTCAGAGCGAACTACTCAGATTCTTGAGGACATGTTGAGGTCCTGTATGCTTCAGTTTGGTGGGTCTTGGGAGGATCATTTGCATCTCGTAGAGTTCTCGTACAATAACAGCTTTCAAGCCAGTATTAAAGCTGCTCTGTTCGAGGCAGTCTATAGGCGAAGTGTGGATCACCAGTGTGCTGGGATGACATTGGTGAGAGGAAGTTGTTGGGTCCGAAGTTGATCACCAAGACAATGGATGCAGTGGTTCAGATCAGGAAGCACTTGCAGGCAGCTCAGGACAGACAGAGGCGGTGGGCCGATGTCCATCGGAGAGCTTTGGAGTTTGGTGTGTTTTCCTAAAGGTATCGCCGTGGCACGGTGTCATTCGGTTCGGTGGTGGGGGCAAGCTTAGCCATAGATTTATTGGACCGTTTGAGATTTTGGAGCGAGTAGGCAAGGTGGCTATCGTCTTGTATTGCCACCAGCTTTATTAGGAGTGCACGATGTTTTCCATGTCTCACAACTTAGGAGATATATCTGAGATGAGAACCACGTGATCTACTATTCTGAGTTGATCGTGCGGCCGGATTTGACTTGTGAGATTCCGCCAGTAGCTATTGTGGATCGGCAGGAGAAAGTACTTAAGAACAAGGTCATCAAGTTGGTTCGTATTGCTAGGAATCCTCACTCGCCTAGTGAGTCGACTTGGGAGGTGGAGGAGGAGATTCAGCAGAAGTTTTCTCATTTGTTTGAGTAGTTTTTGTTTTGTTCTTTTGGTTGTTTTGGGGTTACCCTATGTGTCTTCTTTTTGAATTTCGAGGACGAAATTCTTCTTTTTAGGTGGGTACGATTGTAACCCCTGTTTTTCACTTTGTGTATTTTTGAGTGTATTTTCCGTTTTGGTGTATTTTCTCCCTTATTTTTTTTTCGAAACCGTATATTGGAGTTGTTTTCAATATATATTTGTTTTATTTCATTTTGAGCTCTTTGTGTTTGATTGGTTGTCTTTTTTGGTTCGTTCTTCATTATTTTGTTCTTTCTTTCATTTGGTTCTTGTCTTTTTTATTTTGTGTTCTTGGGTGCTTGTGGTGGTTATTGTTTGCTCATCCTATTCTCAATCCTATTGTTTGATCCCTAACAAGATTACCAAAGCCAAATTAAATCCACAATCCTATTTGATATCCCATACATTTGTATCCTAATTAAAACCCCATTTAATCAAATCCCACTACTACTCCTAATTGCCCAGAACCCAATTACCCATTAATCCTAATCCCCTTATATATATATCTCTAATCCTTCTCCCTAAACCCTAGCCTCCACATCTCTACACCCGGCCTCCCCCTTCCTCCTTGTTCCCTTGTGCCACCTGCACACAGCAACCCGACACCAGACCCCCCAGCCGAGCCTCCCTACCTCCAGCCTGTGCACACCCCATCCGACACCCCAGGCCGCCGACTTCCCTCCCGGCCGGTGTCCTACCCGAAACACCCCAACACCCGAGCCCCTCGATCCCTTGGCCGACCATCTCCTACGCCACCATACAACAATCCCTAATCTTTCTCATCCTCTCTGGCGTTGATCTCTCTTGTGGCCGCAAGCCATTATTGTCATCATCCCTCTTGGATCACCTCTCGCTTTGTGGAGTTTGTTCGTGTGGAGATTTTCGCTCAAGTTTGCTTGGATTCGTTGATTCGTAGATTTTCGTTCGTGGTTTTTGCTCATTATTCTTGGTTTTTGTCGTTCTTCATCTTCGATTAAGGCAAGTAACTTGTACTCCAATTCATTTGTTTGATACAAGTCAAAAATACCACCTATAATGTAGTTAGGTCTAGAGACGACTCTTGTTTGTGTTATGTTTGATAGGTTTTGTCTCTATTGTGAAAATTTGATCATAGATGACTCACGACACAATATGGTCATGAATTAACTTAGGTTTTACCCATTCTTGATTTTGATCATGTATGTGAGACTTTTGTGAGAATTCGTGATTTGGTGGAGACCCATGTGATATTTTGGTGTGGACATGCTAGATACCCTAATTCATGATGTTTGGACACTTGGTAGACTCGATTTCATAATTGGTTGTGTTTTGAACAAGTTCTATATGATATATGTTGAGTTGTTGTTAAAGGAAAAAATCTGTATTTTGTCGCTTATCTGTTTTGTTTGTTGTTTTGGACTGTCTTGAAGTCAGTATCTTAATTTCGGTATAAAACATGAGTTTTATCGAATTTCGTCTATTTTCAAACCCCTTTGACTTTGCTCGATTTCGTTTTCGTATGTGTGAGTTATGACTGTTTTACTACAGAAGTGTCGATCTTTTCCAGATTTTGTTTTTCGATGATTTTGATGACTAAATGGTTTTGATACTGATGCTACATATATTATTTTGATCCAAAACTTTGGTTAGTGTTTCTTTACCTAGTTAGGGATTACTTAGAATTTTGGTGAATTTTATTGGTGAGTTATGTGCCGTTTCATGCTCGTTTATGAAAACTATACTTGCTGTATTTTACTCACTGTTCTGTAAAGAATCGTATTTTCACCCTGATTCCTTTTACTGTATGAAAACTATTTGTGAAATATGAAAGTTATTACATTTTATCTTTTTTCATATCCCTTTGGCGGAATTGAATTTCGCTTCACTGGTTGCGAGATATCATAGTTTTTGTACAGCAGTGTTGGAAATTTCAGATTGCCAAACTCTCATTTATTGATGTTTTCTTATTTTTGATGACTGATCTAATTTTACTGAAAAGTTTTGAAACTTTATATTTACATACTGGACATATAGGGGAATACCCCAGATTTTTAGTAGATTTATTTAATGTGTTTTCATGCTGTTTTCCTGCTCTTGAATTCGTTTTTCTTATATCTGGCTGAACCTATTTTCTGTATTCAAATAAGTTTTGAGCTATGTTTTTGTAAATTAATATATGACTTATTTATACTCACTGGATTCGGTTAGGATTCTATTTTCTAGACGTTTTGACGGATTCAGATTTGCAATTTGTAACACTGGGAGTCACTGTTTTACTACAGTATGGTCTTGTTGTCCTGAACTTGAGATTTGTCGATTTTATGCCTTTATGAGATATCTTGCACTCGTACATGTTTATCTTGCAACTTGCACTTGTCACATGATCATGCCATATTATTCTTGATATATTTTGCACATATACATGCTTGTTTGACATTAATAATAAATAACCAAGCCGGGATTTAAGGGACAGATCTAATAGGGGATAATTCAGAAACGTGTACTTGGAAGGGGATCCACTGATCCTACGTGATTACTTGAGATATGATACTTGACACGCGATTACTTGATACTTGCATGCAAGATACGATACTTGCCACTTGTACAACTTGACACGTGATTACATGATACATGATACTTGGAGCTTGAAGCTCGATTACTTGACTTGTCCCCACGTATACTTCCCTCTATGGTCCACTATGAAATCTAAAGCGAAACTGTTTGTTGTAGCAACCATATAAGGTGGGCTGCATGAAGTGCTACCTAGATAGTAATCACTACAAGACTGGATACATGATACTTGAGCATGATACTCGAACATGATACATGCTTGCTTGACACTTGAATACATGTTACATGAGACTTGTTTACATGAGATTTAATACTTGAAACTTGATGCAAGTTTACATGATACTTGATTACTTGACACTTGATTTATGCCATTTACACTTGTTCACTTTTGCCATGCTAGTTGTTTATTTTGACATCATGCTTATACCATGTTTCTAGTTAGTTTTCCCATGTGCTTGTATCCTACATTATAAATGGGCCGTAACTTGCAATTGACGGGTACTTGTTTTTCTCTTTTCCTCTTTCCTGCATTCGTTGAATTGCAGATTTTGGAGAACAGGTTCTAGATGGTATCAGTGACATGAAGTATTAGTACTGCATTTTATTATTATTATTTCTTGTAGCTTGCTTGAATAATATTGTATTTTGAGACTTGGATTTATTCTTGTATTTGGGCAATGTGACCCAAGATATTTGTTTTATTCAGATCATGACTATTTGAGATTTATACATTTGGTTTCAAGTATTCTTGTTGGTATTTTGGCTTATATGTGCATGTGGTTGATTCTTTGCTTCCGACTTTGATGATTCTTGTGAATGTTGTAAAGATTTCTTGAACAGTTTATGGATGATGAAAATCATTCGCTGGGCTTTTGTTGCGTATTCGTATTCCATATTCTTTTTGGGAACCGGGGCGTGACATCCAGCAATCCATTAGCGCCTCGACGACAGGTTCATAGTTCGTACCCATGTCTCGATGTTACTTTAGCAACTTGTGACAAAGAAAGTTTGGAGTTCAACTGGCCATTCGATCTGCTCCAAACTATTAGTATCTAAACTAACATGTTCGAAATCCATACCCATGGCTCGGAGTACTTTAGTAACCTACGATCAAGCACGTTTAGAGTTCAACTCGCCATTTGATCTGTTCCTGAAACTAGTTAAAATCCCTTGAAGACAGATTACATGTCCAATATCGTGGATTGTAGTCACTCTAATAAAACTTACGGAAGCTACATTTGGAGTTCATCTCGCCACTCGATGTAACTCACAATTTGTTGGAGGACCCATACAACAAGTGTGGAAAATAACTCTCCCTTATAGTTGCTCCTACAACTAGCTAGGTACAATACAGATTAATTCTAAACTCCGTCAAACATTGTGCACATCATCGACAGTTCATTAGTTATACAAAATAGACTTGAGGTACCATTTTAGCTGCAAAGAACATTGTCGATCTCAACAACAAGTCTCACTACAACTGCAGAATTATGATGAGTTTACGTTTCATGCTTAAGAATCAGTACAAAAGTCTTGCAAATATTGTACAACAAATGTAATGCCCCGATTTTCGTTTAATGAAAATTATTTTATTTTGCACGTTGTGTGCATGTGCAATATTTTGGTAATATTAAATGTTATGATTATTTTCTTCATGATGAGTATAGATATTTAAATAATTGTCTTTAATTATTTTTATATAAAGCCTTCTTTCAATTAGACAAAAAGCCTTTTCTTCTTAAAGCCCAAATTTAATTCAATTTATTATTTTTATAATTATTATTTTGGCCCAAAAACTATAGCCGATGAGCTAATTTATTTTTAAATACAACTTGTAATGTAGAATACATTTTAAAGATATTTTTTATGTAAAATATAATGTACAAATTTTTGGAGGTAATTGCATGCACGTGCATCGCACGTACACGTGCAATATGCACCTTTGAGCATGGCCGGTTTTTGCTTTTGGAGGGAATAGGATATTTCAAGTGGAGTCATGGTGGTGGTGGTTACTTGATCATGGGTAGTTAGTGTAACTCCTCCTTAAATCTTAGCCATTTGTTCCTAACTCCTACTTCAATCTTAGCCATCCATTTCCCTAAATTTTTAGTATAAATAACCCCCCTAGCCTAGTTATTCTTGTGCTTATTATTTCCTCCAAACCTATAGTCTAAAATACATTATTTAGTAGTATACAAGTGAGTAAAAGATTGAGTTTTGTGTGTGGAGAATTGTGTTTGCATCAAGAAGAAGAGGAGGCCGGCATCATCAAAGGGAGTGCTCGGGTTTGGCTCTTGAAGGCTTGTGTGCGCGCATCTAGGAGGAGGACCGCTCTCATGGCAAGGACATTCGTTTAGGAGGTTGGTAGTTGTATATTCTCTCCAAATTAAGGTGGGTAAATTCTCCATATTTCTAATTAGGAATGCATGCTAGATTTGAATGGAAAGAATGATGCATGAAAAAGATTATTAAGAGTACACATTTAATTGGAAAAATGATCTATTAATTGATTGAAATATTGATATGCAATTGTATGTGGTTCAATTATTAAAATTTAAGTTGTGTGTGAAATGATTATAGCCATGGATTGTTTGAAGAGAATTTCATTATTTACATCAAGAACTATATGCAAAAATAGTAGATTGACAATGTCGTTGTATGTGCTTAAATGGACTTTTCTGATATTGTTGTAATGAATGAATTAAAAATATAATTGGTGAGTTTGTGAAATGATTAAGAACAGGGAATAGATATGAGAATTGCTAATAAAGAGATTAGTGATGTTAAACTTGATAAGAAATGTCGAAAAAGAAATGTAGTAGTGATAGCATATAATGCGAACTAATTGTATGAAAAATATGTGTTTATTATGGAGAAAAATTATTTTTATATACTGGAGTATTAATTATATTGGGAATAATTAATCTGAAAATTTTTACAGCATGTTAGTAAGAGCAAATTGAAATGAGAACTTGATGAATATCGAAATATTTTCCTAAACAGAGAGGGTTAATTTAATTAGACTTCGAGTTGTATCTATGACAACCCGAGCCTATAGCTCGAGTGGTCGAGATGCTCTTGATTGCTACAGTGTCGTGCGGCTCTCAGAGGTCGAGGGTTCAAACACCGTGAGCACCATACATTTTTGTTTTGTGAAAACTAGAGTAATCGCAGCTGAGAGCATTTAATGCTCTCAGCGCCCTTCATTAACGCATAGCGCGTTCGGCCCTGTGGTTGTACCTTCGGTTGGTTTCCCTGTGGTTCTGGGTTCGAACACTGGTCTCGGCAGTGTTTAAAATTTGGGAAAAAATAATTTTTTTGTGATTTTGATGAGTGAAAAAAATTAGAAAAAAATATGGTTATTATCCTAAACATATGTGGGGTTTATGAAAAATAATTTGAAAATTATTTGCATGAAATGGAGTATGTTTTGAAAATAAATGTATAATTTAGCACTATGGTTATACACTTGTATGTTATGAAAGTTGCACTTTGCAAAAGGACTTGAAATAAATGTTAGAAAAGAAGTGAAATAAAGATGGAAATTATATTATGTGATGGATGTGAATTACTCTCATTGGAGAATAGTGTGAAAAATATGAAATGTGAATATTCATTTAGCGATGTGATTTCAATGTGAAATTGATATTTGATGAAGTATATAATTCCATGTATGATTATGGACTCATGAATAAATTTAGAGATCATGCTATTGAAATCTGTTATGATTATGAAAAAGGACTTATGAGTTGGAAACACTCAATTTTGGATATTGTGAAGTGGAATTGAAACAAAAGAGTAGCTAAGTCTCCCCCGGCAATTGAAAAGAAAAGAAATGAAATTTGAAATGAAAGACCAAGGTTGGTCATGTTAGAATGAATGAATAAGTCCGGTTTAGTGGAGAGGCTAACTCTAGTGCTTTGATTTTGTTCATGATTCTATTTCATTAGAATTAAGGATTAGTTACATAGTGAAGATGTGATGAAAGTAAGAGAAAAACACTGAGTATGAGGGCCATTGGATCAGCGGCGAGAGCGTATCCCAGAATGTCCCATGATGAGTCATGATAGGGCGTGGATACTGCTCCAGAGTACCGTCCCGGTGGCGACGCTCGTGGGGTGTTTGAAGACTGCGGGTGGTGTCATGTCTATGGTAGGAGCTGAATTACCACAGGATTCCTGCATGATGAGTCATGTGTCAGTGCGTTGGGATTCCCTCCAGGGCGCCTAGATATGAGTTCGTATGTCAGATAACATCTAGGATACTTACCGTAGTTACAGTAGCAGAGTAAGTCATGACGAGGGATTGAACTCTACGAAGATGAAGAACGATTAAGGGCTTGCTCTCGAACCTATGTAGTATGGGATGCATAGAATCCGAACAAGTGTGCATTAGTGTCATATAATATAAATAATTGCATTAAGGACTAAGTGCACAATCACAACATGACATCAATAGGGTATTCCCTTTAGTTTGATATGTGACAAGTTTGTGTTTGTTAAATATGGAAAATGAGTTATACTATTTCCGGCATAAAGAGGATGGCCGTGTATAATGTTCGTCGGTTCAATAAACTGACGTACCCACAGTTTTGTATGCAGGAGAAATGACATGATAAAGATTAAAGAAGAACAGATGCTTAAAGATTATTCAATGTTGTTGTACATTTATTGAAATGTTGTAAATTTACTTCCGCTGTGCAATGTAAAGTGTAAAGTTTCATGTAAACTCTGATGTAAATTGAAAAGTTCAAATTTTCTTTTAAAATTGTACTAAATGAAGTGGAAAGATCCTGTAGAACTTTCGAATTCAGTTGTATTTGGGATTCGGGGCGTTACAGAGTGGTATCAGAGCCACACTTCACACTTGTACAAATTTATAAGGAACGATACCCTAGAAGTGGACATTAGAGTGTGTGTTTGAGTCTAGAGATTTAAATGTAAGTGACTTACATTTGTGTTGCTCTATGACTTATGCTTCTTCCTCCCTATTTCTAAGATGGCTGATCACTTCGACCCTGCTGGAGACGACGACTGGCATGTCATCGATGAAGAGTACCATCCTGGAAAAGCAGATTTCGAGGAAGAGTACTACCCAGGGCAAGCAGATTCTGACGGAGAAGAATGGCTTGAATCCCGAGAGATCACCCCACATCCGGATTCATCTGATGACTCTTCTGACAAAGAAGAAGAACCAGTTCCAATAGCCTTGTGATATCTCTTCAGAGGCAGGTAGAAATACTGCGGGAGAGAGTCGGATTATTGGAGGCTCAATTGGCAAAGCGTAAGGACGACTTTTCAGTTCTCAGTCATCGTGTATGGGAACTCGAGAAGAGGAAGAATCTGACCGATGTGCTGAAGGATGAAGTTGATGAACTACGGGGAGAACTTCGAGAAGCGAAGAGGAAATGTAGGAGTTAGACTGTTGTACCTTCTACTGTTTTCATTCTGATGTCAAGAAATGTTTTTCAATTCGAATGTATAAAGTTTGGAATTCAATGAAATGCAAGTTGATTTAAAATTCATGTTTTATACTTCGAATTTAATGGATCTTTTCCATCAGAATATGGCTAGAAGAGGAGCTAGAAATGGTGAAGGTCTGGATTTGGAAATGGAACTTGTGAGGGTCTATCAGACGCTCAACGCCGTGGCCATGAATCAGAACCAAGGAAGGGTACCTGCGAATCCGGTGCCCGAAGCGATCAAACTCGTGGAATCGTTCAAATGGATGAAACCACCTGTGTTCGAAGGGAAGTCAGACCCTGATGCGGCTGACAACTGGATTCGTCAGGCAGAGACGATCTTTGAAGTGCTCGAGACCCCTGAAGGCAGTAAGGTGAAGTTGGCCACTTTGCAACTTGAGAAGGACGCGGCTGTGTGGTGGCAGTCGATGAAGAGGACAATGGGAGGCATAGTTCTTGGCTGGGTGGAATTTTTGGAAGAGTTCTGCAGTCACTATTTCCCCTCTGACGTTCAAGAGAAGAAAGCTATGGAGTTTTGTCACTACAGCAAGGTGGCATGTCAGTTAGAGAGTACGAGACCAAATTTACTCAACTCTCTAGGTATGCTCCATAACTAGTGATGGATGAAGCGAAGAAGGCTCGTAAGTTCAAGCATGGATTGAGGCCGAGCTTGAGGTCCCGGATGATACCTCTCGGTATCAGAAGATTTGACAAGCTGGTCAAACGTGCAGTAGCCACAGAAGCAGATATGAAGCAGTTTCATGTTGTTCAGAATCGGAGGAACAACTGGCAGTTTGGAAAGAGGCCTGTCAATTCTGAGAATTTCAACGGACAACCATCTGCACAAAGGTTCAAACCGACACGGGCGAACGCTATTAGTGTGGCTGGAGGACCTGGGAACAATGTGGTAAGACCTCCTGCCGTAACTTGCTTCAACTGTGGTGAGACGGAACATTACAAATCCCAATGCCCCAAGCCACGGAATGGTAATCGCAATGCACCATTGCAGCAGACTGGGAAGAGACCGTACCAACCAGGGTGAGTATTTGCCTTGACGGAAGCTGATGGCGATGAGGTGGATCATGTCATCACTGGTACGAGGGCAGATGTTTAGAGGTTTATGTTATTTCTTTTTCCTGCTATTTAGTGAACTGTTACGTAATGGGTGTGTATTATGTAACAGGCGAACTTTATCTTAATGGAATGAAAGCTGTTGTGTTGTTCGATAATGGATCCTCTCATACTTTTGTGTCTCCTAAATTTGCTGAAGTGTTGGGAGTTGAACCAAAGATTTTTTCAGGCAAGATCTTAGCAGTAGCTACTCCATCAGAGGAAACTTTAACCACTGATCGGTATTAAGCTGATTGCGAGATTGTAATTGGGGACAGAATCTTTGGGATTGATCTGATCGAGCTGACTATCTTGGGAGTCGATGTTATCATTAGCATTGATTGGATGTCGGTGTACAGTGCAAGCATCGAGTGTAAGACCAAGACGGTAACAGTGAAGGCTCCAGGAGGACCTGAAGTCACTTTCCAAGGGAAGAAGAAGTGTTCTAGGCTGGTGGCAGCTATCCGCAAGGAAGAGATTCCTGTGGAAGTGCAAGAGATTCCTGTGGTTCGGGACTATCCGACTGTGTTCTTGGATGATTTTCCTGGGTTACCCCCACATCGTGATGTAGAGTTCAGCATCACTGTTCAACCTGGAAGTGCATCAATTTCTAAGGCACCGTATAGGATGGCTCCAGTGAAATAGGATGAGGTAAAACGGCAGATTGAGGAACTGTTGGAGAAAGGCTTTATTCAACCTAGTGCGTCACCTTGGGGAGCACCAGTGCTTTTGGTAAAGAAGAAGGATGGATCGATGAGGATGTGTATCGATTACCGAGAGCTGAATAAGGTCACTGTTCAGAATAAGTATCCTATTCCTCGAATTGATGACTTGTTCGATCGTCTACAAGGAGCAACTGTTTTCTCCAAAATAGATCTTCGATCAGGATATTACCAAGTTCGGGTGAAAGCTGAAAATGTGCACAAGACTGCATTTAGAACTCGACATGGGCATTACGAATTCTTAGTTATGCCATTTGGAGTGACGAATCCACCCGCAATCTTCATGGATTTGATGAACAAAGTTTTGAGGCCGTTCATTGATTCTTCGTCGTGGTGTTTATCGACGATATCCTCGTGTACTCCAAGTCAGAAGAGGAGCACACCGAGCATCTAGCAGCAGTTTTGAAGAAGCCGGAAGAGCAGGAGTTGTATGCCAAGCTATCCAAGTGTGATTTCTGAAAATCTAAAGTGGCATTCCTAGGTCACATCCTTTCTAAGGAGGGAGTGGCAACTGACCCTCAGAAGATAGAGGCAGTAAGAGATTGGGCTAGGCCTACTACAGTGAAGGAAGTCAGAAACTTTCTTGGAATGACTGGATACTACAGGAGATTCATTCAAGGTTATGCTCAGTTAGCTGTGCCGCTTACTAGTTTGACCATGAAGAATGTGAACTTCATGTGAACTGAGCAATGTGAGGCGAGCTTTCAGGAGTTGAAAGAGAAGCTGACTACTGCACCTATTTTGGCTTTGCCTAGAGCAGGTGTTGAGTATGATGTTTATAGCGATGCTTCACATCGGGGGCTTGGTTGTGGCTTAATGCAAGAAAGAAGAGTAATCGCTTATGGGTCTAGGCAACTACGACCGCATGAGAAGAATTACCCGACTCATGATCTGGAGTTGGCTGCGATTATCTTTGTCCTGAAGCAATGGAGGCACTACGTGTACGGTGAGAAATTGAACATGTACACGGACCACAAGAGTTTGAAGTACATATATCAGCAGAAGGATCTGAATTTGAGGTAGCGAAGATGGTTGGAAGTGCTCGAGGACATGCAACCTGAGATCAAGTATCATCCTGGGAAAGCTAATGTTGTTGCTGATGCACTTAGTCGCAAGAGCAGTTTATCCAGTTTGATTACAACTCAGAAGCATCTGATTGAGGAATTGGATCGAGCCGGTATTGAAGTTGTCTTGCAAGGATTGGGAGCATCTTTAGCTCAGTTGAGGCTTCCGCCTACACTGAAAGGAAGGATCATTGCAAGTCAGGAGGTTGATGCTGATATTTTGGAGATGAAGGAGCAGGTTGGTGCTGGCAGGTTGCCCGGATTTCAAATCAAGGATGGAGTGCTGTGGTTTAGAGAGAGCCTATGTGTTCCAAATCAGGCGGACCTGAAAGAAAGTATTCTTCAGGAGGCGCATGCTACTCTTTTGTCGGTACATCCTGGAAGTACTAAGATATACAAAGATATCAAACAGTATTTCTGGTGGTCAGGTTTGAAGCGGAATGTGGCTGAATTTCTAGCGAAGTGTGAGGTTTGTCAGCAAGTCAAAGCCGAAAATCAGAGACCCGGAGGTCTATTACAGCCGTTACCTATTCTGGAATGGAAGTGGGATAACATTAGTTTGGATTTCATTACGGGATTGCCTAAGAGTCCTAAAGGCAATGATGCGATTTGGGTTATAGTCGATCGGCTAACCAAGTCTGCTCACTTTTTGGCGATGAAGCTCACTGCTTCGATAGACAAGTTAGCTGAGATGTATGTTGGCGAGATCGTCAGGCTTCATGGTGTTCCGTCAACTATTGTGTCTGATCGAGATGCGCGGTTTACTTTGCATTTCTGGAGGAGTCTTCAGACAGCTTTGGGTACCAAGACAGATTTCAGCACTACTTTTCATCCGCAAACCGATGGGCAGACCGAGAGAGTCAACCGTATTCTTGAGGATATGCTTCGGTGTTGTGTACTAGACTTTGGAGGCAGTTGGGAAAGGCATTTACCTTTGGTAGAATTCGCCTACAACAACAGTTTTTAGACTAGTATCGGGATGGTGCCGTACGAAGCTTTGTATGGCAGGAAGTGCAGGACACCTGTTTGTTGGTTTGAAGTTGGGGAGCGTCAGTTGTTTGGCCCTGAGCTTGTGCAGTAAACCTCTGAAAAGATTGATCTGATCAGGAAAAGGTTGGTAGATGCTCAGAGCAGGCAGAAAAGCTATGCAGACAACCGAAGAAGGGACCTTGAATTTGAGGTCGGTGACTTCGTCTTTCTGAAAGTATCGCCCAGTAGGTGTGGTTTGATTTGGCAAAGGCAGGAAGTTAGCCCCGAGGTTTATAGGCCCGTACAAGATATTGAAAAGGATCGGAAAAACTGCTTACCGGCTTGAGTAACCGGAAGAGTTATCTCAGGTGCACAATGTCTTCCATATGTCTATGCTAAGAGGTTATATTCCAGATCCGAGTCATCATTTGCCTGAAGTGCCGGAAGGTTTGCAGTTGGATCTGAATTACATGGAGTCTCCTGTCGAGATTGTTGATCGTCGAGAAAAAGTCTTGAGGAATAAGACGATATCGATGGTCAAGGTAGTCTGGAGAAACCATTTGGTTGAAGAGGCTACTTGGGATTCTGAGGAGAGGATGTTGAAGGACTATCCTGAGCTTTTTGCTTGATTTGTATTTTGGATTTTTTTGTGCTTGTTGTGAGTGTTTGTTTTCTCGCTCTTGACTGTAGTTCCGGGGACGGAACTATTCTAAGGAGGGAGTGTTGTAATGCCATGATTTTCATTTAATGAAAATTATTTTATTTTGCACGTTGTGTGCACGTGCAATATTTTGGTAATATTAAATGTTATGATTATTTTCTTCATGATGAGTATAGATATTTAAATAATTGTCTTTAATTATTTTTATATAAAGCCTTCTTTCAATTAGACAAAAAGCCTTTTCTTCTTAAAGCCCAAATTTAATTCAATTTATTATTTTTATAATTATTATTTTGGCCCAAAAACTAAAGCCCATGAGCTAATTTATTTTTAAATACAACTTGTAATGTAGAATACATTTTAAAGATATTTTTTATGTAAAATATAATGTACAAATTTTTGGAGGCAATTGCATGCACGTGCATCGCACGTACACGTGCAATATGCACCTTTGAGCATGGCGGTTTTTGCTTTGGAGGGAATAGGAAATTTCAAGTGGAGTCATGGTGGTGGTAGTTACTTGATCATGGGTAATTAGTGTAACTCCTCCTTAAATCTTAGCCATTTGTTCCTAACTCCTACTTCAATCTTAGCCATCCATTTCCCTATAATTTTAGTATAAATACCCCCCCTAGCCTAGTTATTCTTGTGCTTATTATTTTCTCCAAACCTATAGTCTTAAATTCATTATTTAGTAGTATACAAGTGAATAAAAGATTGAGTTTTGTGTGTGGATAATTGTGTTTGCATCAAGAAGAAGGGGAGGCCGGCATCATCAAAGGGAGTGCTCGGGTTTGTCTCTTGAAGGCTTGTGTGCTCGCATCTAGGAGGAGGACCGCTCTCGTGGTAAGGACATTCGTTTAGGAGGTTGGTAGTTGTATATTCTCTCCAAATTAAGGTGGGTAAATTCTCCATATTTCTAATTAGGAATGCATGCTAGATTTGAATGGAAAGAATGATGCATGAAAAAGATTAATAAGAGTACACATTTAATTGAAAAAATGATCTATTAATTGATTGAAATATTGATATGCAATTGTATGTGGTTCAATTATTAAAATTTAAGTTGTGTGTGAAATGATTATAGCCATGGATTGTTTGAAGAAAATTTCATTATTTACATCAAGAACTATATGCAAAAATAGTAGATTGACAATGTCGTTGTATGTGCTTAAATGGACTTTTCTGATATTGTTGTAATGAATGAATTAAAAATATAATTGGTGGGTTTGTGAAATGATTAAGAACAGGGAATAGATATGAGAATTGCTAATAAAGAGATTAGTGATGTTAAACTTGATAAGAAATGTCGAAAAAGAAATGTAGTAGTGATAGCATATAATGCGAACTAATTGTATGAAAAATATGTGTTTATTATGGAGAAAAATTATTTTTATATACTGGAGTATTAATTATGTTGGGAATAATTAATATGAAAATTTTTACAGCATGTTAGTAAGAGCAAATTGAAATGAGAATTTGATGAACATCGAAATATTTTCCTAAACAGAGAGGGTTAATTTAATTAGACTTCGAGTTGTATCTATGACAACCCAAGCCTATAGCTCGAGTAGTCGAGATGCTTTTGATTGCTACAGTGTCGTGCGGCTCTCAGAGGTCGAGGGTTCGAACACCATGAGCACCATATATTTTTGTTTTGTGAAAACTAGAGTAATCGCACCCGTGAGCATTTAATGCTCTCAGCGCCCTTCATTAACGCATAGCACGGTCGGCCCAGTGGTTGTGCCTTCGGTTGGTTTCCCTGTAGTTCTGGGTTCGAACACTGGTCTCGGCAGTGTTTAAAATTTGGGAAAAAATATTTTTTTTGTGATTTTGATGAGTGAAAAAAATAAGAAAAAAATATGGTTATTATCCTAAAAATATGTGGGGTTTATGAAAAATAATTTGAGAATTATTTGCATGAAATGGAGTATGTTTTGAAAATAAATGTATAATTTAGCACTATGGTTATACACTTGTATGTTATGAAAGTTGCACTTTGCAAAAGGACTCGAAATAAAATGCTAGAAAAGAATTGAAATAAAGATGGAAATTATATTATGTGATGGATGTGAATTACTCTCATTGGAGAATAGTGTGAAAAATATGAAATGTGAATATTCATTTAGTGATGTGATTTCAATGTGAAATTGATATTTGATGAAGTATATAATTCCATGTATGATTATGGACTCATGAATAAATTTAGAGATCATGCTATTGAAATCTGTTATGATTATGAAAAAGGACTTATGAGTTGGAAACGCTCAATTTTGGATATTGTGAATTGGAATTGAAACAAAAGAGTAGCTATGTCTCTCCTGGCAATTGAAAAGAAAAGAAATGAAATTTGAAATGAAAGACCAAGGTTGGTCATGTTAGAATGTATGAATAAGTCCGGTTTAGTGGAGAGGCTAACTCTAGTGCTTTGATTTTGTTCATGATTCTATTTCATTAGAATTAAGGATTAGTTACATAGTGAAGATGTGATGAAAGTAAGAGAAAAACACTGAGTATGAGGGCCATTGGATCAGCGGCGAGAGCGTATCCCAGGATGTCCCATGATGAGTCATGATAGGGCGTGGATACTGCTCCAGAGTACCGTCCCGGTGGCGACGCTCGTGGGGTGTTTGAAGACTGCGGGTGGTGTCATGTCTATGGTAGGAGTTGAATTACCACAGGATGCCTGCATGATGAGTCATGTGTCAGTGCATTGGGATTCCCTCCAGGGCGCCTAGATATGAGTTCGTATGTCAAATAACATCTAGGATACTTACCGTAGTTACAGTAGTAGAGTAAGTCATGACGAGGGATTGAACCCTTCGAAGATGAAGAACGATTAAGGGCTTGCCCTCGGACCTATGTAGTATGAGATTCATAGAATCCGAACAAGTGTGCATTAGTGTCATATAATATAAATAATTGCATTAAGGACTAAGTGCACAATCACAACACGACATCAATAGGGTATTCCCTTTAGTTTGATATGTGACAAGTTTGTGTTTGTTAAATATGGAAAATGAGTTATACTATTTCCGGCATAGAGAGGATGGCCGTGTATAATGTTCGTCGGTTGAATAAACTGACGTACCCACAGTTTTGTATGCAGGAGAAATGACATGATAAAGATTAAAGAAGAACAGATGCTTAAAGATTATTCAATGTTGTTGTACATTTATTCAAATGTTGTAAATTTACTTCCGCTATGCAATGTAAAGTGTAAAGTTTCATATAAACTCTGATGTAAAGTGAAAAGTTCAAATTTTCTTGTAAAATTGTACTAAATGAAGTGGAAAGATCCTGTAGAACTCTCGAATTCAGTTGTATTTGGGATTCGGGGTGTTACAACAAACTTTCTTGCAAGTCGTTCGTCCAGCGATACACTAAAAGGATGCACCGCCTAAGTGACACAAAAATCTTCATTGGCCTCTCACCAGTTAGCAACTTCCCAGGGTCACCTCAATTGATGATAAAATTAAAAGCGGGCAAGCTCTAGGTTTATTCAACCCCCTTCACCATCAGCATTCTCCAACTCTGTCTCGCTCAATGAGCCATGAAAGGGACGTGTCCTAACGCTGTCAAGCGCAGTGTATCACGAAGGAGAGTAAGCTCAATGTCCCGAGGACGTCATTCGATGTGTACAACTACTTGTCAGCAAAGAGAAGAAAAGAATCACCTAAACGCTGAACAAACACAAGTGACTTCACTTCAATATTAAGAAGATTAGAACACTCACAACTCATTCGTTCTACAAAATGAGTTCGGCACTCAGCATGCCACTTGAGTTCCTCCAGCCAACAACTCATCATCTCCGAACAACGAGTTCGATGCCTTGTGCTTCACTCAGGCTCCATCACTAGCCCGTTGGCTCTAAAAAACAACTTCAACGCTCTGCTCACCGCTCGAGCTCCACCACCAACTCATTGGCTCCAAACCACGAGTTCAATGCTTTGCTCACCACTCGAGCTTCACCAACAACTCGTTATCTCCAAACAACGAGTTCAACGCTCTGCTCATCGCTCGAGCTCCATCAACAACTCATTGGATCCAAACAATGAGTTCAATGCTCTTCACTTTGCTCAGGCTCCATCATCAACTCGTTGACTCCAAACAACGAGTTGAAAGCCTTGAACTTCGCTCAAGTTCTTCAACGACTCGTTGGTTCCAAAAAAATGTGTTCAACACTCTGCTCACCACACGAGCTCCATCAAGTAACTTGTTGGCTCCAAACAATGAGTTCAATGCTTTGCAATCTGCTCGAGCTCTATCAACAACTCGTTGGATCCAAACAATCAATTCAACGCTCCGCTCTCTGCTCGAGCTCCATTAACAACTCTTCAACTCTGAACAACGAGTTCAACACCTTACCCTTCGCTCAGGCTCCTTTAAAAATTCATTGGCTCCAAATAATGAGTTCAATGCTTTGCTCTTCGCTCGAGATCCATCAAACAAATCATTGGCTCTAAACAACAAGTTCAACTCTTCGCTCTCAGCTCGAGCTCCATCAATAACTCATTGGCCCCAAACAATGAGTTCAATGCCTTGCTATTCCTTCTGGCTCTATCAACAACGTGTTAACTCCATATAACGAGTTCAATGCCCCACTCTTCGCTTGAGCTCTGTTAACAACTCGTCGCCTCCAAAGAATGAGTTCAATGCTCTGAACGAGTTCAGTGTCCCGCTTATCGCTTGAGCTTTTCCAGCAACCCCTTATCTTCATGCAATAGGCTCAACATCCCATATTGGCCTAGGATTGTCTCTATTTACTTGCTGGGATGAAATAACAAGTTCCAGCTCCGCCACATGGATGTCTCTACAAAACATATTGGGTGCAAACAATAAGTTAAAACTTTTAACTTCATCTCAGGGTTGTCTCTACTAACCTGTCAGGATCAAACGACAAGCCAAACGACCAATTCCGTCACGAAGTTCCCAACAAGCTTGCTGGGCGCAAACAGTAGGCTCTACATCAACTCAATTAAGGAGTTGCCCATATAAACTTACTGGGATCAAACGGCAAGTCCAATATCAACTCCATCTCAGAGTTCCTCCACAAACTTGTTGGTAACAAACAAAGAGTTCAAACGTCCAACTCCGTCTAAGAGTTATATTTATGCACCTGCGGGGCATCAAATGGCAAGCACAATGCGTAACTCTGTCACAGAGTTCTCTCGAAACATTCAAGGCACTAACGACAAGTTCAACGTTCAACTCCATCTAGAGTTGTCTCTACAAAACTTGCTGGGTGCAAATGACAAATTCAAAAAACTAACTTCGACATAGAGTTCTTTATAAACTTGCTGGGTTTAAATAGCAATCCTTACGCTCAACTCCATCTCAGAGTTTTCTATCCAAACTTGCTGGGATCAAACAACAAGATCATTGTCCGACCGGCTTCCAAAACTCGTTCCTGCAACAGCTCTTCTAGGTCAGCTACAAGATGCTCGTTCAATGATGAAACACTCGATCGACAATACAAGCGAACAACATAACCCTTGGTCGAAAAATAGGTCGTTCAACAAAAATGAGCTACAAGATGTTTGATCGACAAGTACAATAGATAATAACCCAAAGCTTCAAAGGGAGAGGTGAACAAATTCTTTCTACTTAGCTCAATATAGAAGATTTATCTCATACATTGGCTACCTAAAGATCTGCATAGATAATCAATCCACAACCCAAGCCCCTTGTAACCTTCAAGCTCCAAAATTTTGAAAAAATTCCAAATAAAGAAGGAGTTGGATTTTTTGGCCTAAAATGAAGGAAAGAAGGCACGGGTTGTTTCATAGCATGGGGTCAGGTCGGGTTTCCAACCCACACCCGCAAACAAAATTCAAAAGAGAAGAAGAAAAGAAGTAAATGGGTACACTGGTGGGAGATCCAAACCCGTTTGTACTCCAAAACCCAGACCTGGCATATTCTTCTTCTGGAAAAGTATTCTTCTCCGAAACTTGGCGCCACCCTAGCTCCATGCCAAGTTCGAAGCCTTCGACGAAGTTTCCACCATCAACAAAGTCCACCTTCGACCAAGAACTATAGCTCGATGAACTCCATAGCTTTGCCAAAGCCAGCTATCTCCATAGCTCGGCCAAAGCTTCGAAAAACAGAGCCTCATAGCTCGGCGAGAGATTCAAGAAGTTATAGCTCCATAGCTTGGCGACGCTCGAGGCTCCATATCCCGGCGATGCTCGAGGCTCCGTAGCTCTTCGACGTTGAAAGCTCCCTAGCTCGGTGATGCTCGAGGCTCCATAGCTCTGTGACGTTTGAGGCCCCACAACTCAGAGGCAACAACTCGTTCATAGCTCGACGACAACTCGGTCATATCTCAGCGACGGCAACTTCTCCATAGCTTGATGAACAGAGTTCATAGGACGGTGAATATCATAGCTTGGCACAACCAAAACTCCAAGCTCTGAAATGATGTCCTAGCTTCGAGCTACAAGATTTGAAGTCTCGAACAAATCATGGCTTGATAGCTCGCCCAAAAATAGCCACCTCGAAGAAGAAAAGGAGCTCGATGAAGCTAACTCACCCAAAACAATGGACGTAGAAGTCGAAGCTGGCCCAAAACTCATATCTCGGCCAAGATATAGGTCGGCAAAGTTAAACAATCCAAGAAAAGTGCCCATAGCTCGATGAAATCGTCGGCCGAGCTAGGGGTGCTTGCAGCGTTCGTGTATCGTCAGATCTCCAAGAAGGTCGTGTGCGCTCAAGATGGATGCACATGATTCATCCACATCGCCCCTTTCTTCCCTAAACACTGCACTTAATTCACTACCGCCAGATCTTTTCAAAACATGCACTCAGTGTGAGATCGACGCACGCAAACAAGCCACGCCATCGCCTTCGCATCACTCCCGCTCAAACCCCTCAGCGTGCAAGTTCCCTTCTGATGTGCGCTTCCAATCGTGCCACATCGTCATCCATCAAACGTTTCTTCACCTCAGCGTCAGCACGACCGTTGAACCCACTCAGTGGGAGAGGTAGGGATTGATCAAAATTCCATATTGCTTTAAAAAGCGTACAGGAGTTTGATTATTCATAATAAATTCCCTAAATTCATTTTTAATTGAAAATTTATTAAAAAAACCAAAAATAATTATTTAAATTTGGAAAGTTAATTAAAATTTCCAAAATATAATTTAAAATTGGGTTTTTTAATTATAAAATTCGAAAAAAAAATTTTAAAATTGGGAAAATTATAAAAAATCCAGAAAATTTTGAAAAAATCCAAAAAGAGATGGAAAATTCCAGAAAATTCAAAAAAATATCTGCCACTTTTAGACGCCTCTGATCAGTTCTAGGTATCTTCAATGCACCATGAAAGCTAAGATTGTGATCCAAAATCCAAAAATAAGGTGAATTACTCCTCGAAAGTCAAGAAAATTGTCTTCCAAAAGTGGGGGGCTTATGATAATGGTAAAAGTCGCAGCAAATCAGGACCGTAAGATTCCAACACATATCTCAAAGCTTCTACATGCAGATTTATCATAACAGGCATCTTTAACAGGTCCAAGCCTCCTCTTGGCCTACAAGATATGAGCCTCTTTCAAGCCCATAAAAAGTGACAGATTATGTCCACTAAGAGAGACCCAGCCCATGAAGACTGTTAGTCAAATCTCTTATCCTCAAATAAGAGAGCTTATCTTTTGAGGGGGAGATTCGAATAGCAGATAAGGAATTCATAGTCGATCCAATGGATTCATATCAATCTTCTGTACTATTTCTCAATCATATAAATACCCCCATTCAGTCAAAAGGTAATCAACAGTTTCTCTCTCAAACTCTCTTTCTTTCTCTCGTTTTGATTTGAGCGTCGGAGGGTCTGTCGTCGGGGTCAACCCTCGGTGTTTAAGGCTTTTTGCAGGTCCATCGACCGCATCAGCAACCGTTAGATCTAGATTACGGTGTTTAATTATGATTCAGACTCAATCTTAGGAGCTCTAACTGCATTTTACGACAAAGATCAAAGGTTAGATTTTTAGTGGTTTCCATCAAATATTAACTCACTATCTGTTTGCTCCCACACCAAAATAAGTCGCAAAACATATACATAACTAAATATCAAGTTGATATGAGAGCCTCATTAGATGAGGGTATAAATCATGCCTTAATAACACACACACACACACTCATCTCTTCTCCTTTTTCTCCCATTATAATAGTAGCACAAATAATGATCGCTGGTAAGCCGCCACGCAGAACACCATTTGGCAAGTACTCCTCTAGGATTGGAATGTATTCTTCGTTCATCTTGGATTCCACAAAGTATGATTCAACCTAAGTTTTAATCTGTACCTCAATATAATCATTTGAAAGGTCACTCCATACACGATCTATATTGTTTATCATGATAAATGTTTCTGAAATATATGTGCGTATATAATCAAGTCGCCTGGGGTCTCTTATTCATGCAGCATGTTGCCAAAATTTATCATTTATGACAAGTTCCTACTTTTGCAGTTTTGCAACTTCTTCTTCACTAATTAGCTTTGCAACTACTTGATGGAGATTAAGTTGAATCTAGACTTCCTTTATTTGTACAAATACAATAATGATTAGATGATTAATATGATCGTTGTGATTAAATTGTGCACTATGTTATTATAATTACTGTATATGTATGATAGAATTATTGGATTTATTATTGATTATTGATTTGAATGAACTGAGTACAGTATATCTCCTATATATAGGAGAGAAGGGAAGAATAAACCAATATATTATTAATATGGGACTAAACTAATATCTCTCATAATATAATACCTAATATAATATCTAACACCCCCTCTCAAACTCAAGTTGGTTCAAGCAACATGAGTTTGGAATATTGACGATGTTGATGTGGCAAGAACGGCAAATTGTGATGCAGGAACGACGTTCAAGTATATGGCACAGGGAAGACGCTCGATGACTGTGTTGGGATCTCACCCCGAACTGAGAAGTAGTAGCAGTAGTAGTGGTGGCGCACTGTTGGATCTCCATACCCCGAACTGTGGTGGGATCTCCAGATCCTGATCTGTTGGGATCTCACCCTGAACTGAGAAAGGAAGTGGCGCACTATTGGCGTATGTTGGGATCTCACCCCTGACTTAAGAATTGTTGTATATTGTGGAAGGAAGTAGTGCACTATTGGTGCATGTTGGGATCTCACCCCTGACTTGATAACTGTTGTATGTTGTGGAAGATAGTGGATGCAGACGGAAGGTGAGGGAGACGGGAGATGTGATGATGTTGATATCTCCCCCTCTCAAACTCGGCATGAGTTTGCTGACGAAGACTGTAGAGGTTGAAGACCTGCAAGATTTTTTTTAAAATTTTTTTAATTTTTTAATTTTTTATTTTTGAAAAAAAATAGTAAAGAAATAACAGGTTTGGGTTTGGTTTGGAGAAACGGGTCGGGTTGGATCTGAAGAGTTGTGGGTTTGGGTCAGGTAGGGTTTAGGGTATTGGAATATAGGGTATTTGGGAAGGGCTATGATGTGAGTGGATTTAGAAGAAGAGGGTGACCAGGGTTCCGGGTGCAGAGGAAGGGGAGGCTAGGGTTAGAGAGATAAGGAGAGAAGCGGTGAGGAGTCGGGGATGATCTCAATCAGGGATTTGGGAGTTGGGTCGCCGGAGTCGGGGATTCAAAGTTTTGGGGATTGGGAATGTTGCAGCCGATGGAGTTTGGGTTAGAAGGTGAGGAGGACGAAGATGAAAGGAGATGGTGAAGTAGTGGTGGTGGTCAAACAGCAAGGTGAAGGAGAGATGAGGCAATGGAGGCGAAGACGAGGAGGGGTGCAGTTGGGGTAAGGAGGTCGAGGAGGTTGGGGTGTTGAAGTTGATGCTGCAAAAGTACGGGAAGTGGCGACGATGGTGGGAGAAGAAGGCATAGGATTTGGGTGTGGAGAAGAAGGTAGGGGACAAGGATTGGTGGCGGTGGATTCGACGCAGTGGTAGATGAGGGATTCGTAGCCGAGGAGGCGGCGGAGGAAGAGGGGGAGTTCTGGTTCGCCATCTTCTTCCTCGATGGGTTTAGGTGAGCTTCTTCTTTGACAGAATCAGAGGAGTCACTGACGGGGATTTGGGGGTTGTCGGAGGTCAGCGATGTTACCGTCGAGGATTCGAGAAAGAAGGGCTGATAAGGTTGCCTTCGGGATGTGGTGTTGATGTTGCTGATCTTGTTGTTGATGTTGATGGAGGATAACGAAGGTGGAGGAGGAGATTGATGTCGCTGAATGACGAGCTGGTAGTGTTTGGAGTTTGCTAGAGTTGGATGTGGGGCTGCCGGAGTTGATGCCGGAGTTTGTTGCTTGATGTTGTTGGAGATGGATTTTTGGATCGATTGTTGCCAAAGTTGTTGGCATAGCCGCTTGCTGTGGCGGCTAGGGTTTGTGTTTGAGAAGGGTTTTGATTTTGGAGATTTGGGATTAGGGTTTGAGAGATAGGAGACGACGGCTAGGGTTTTTGGATCTTGTTGTTTGATGACGGCTAGAATTTTGGGATTTGATCGGGAGTGATTTTGGGAGGTGGAGTGATTCCGATGAAGACGAGAATCACTCCACCTCGATAACGAGGATCAAATTCGTATAAGCCTTACAGGAATATAGGTTCTAATACCATGATAGAATTATTGGATTTATTATTGATTATTTATTTGAATAAACTGAGTACAATATGTCTTGTATATATAGGAGAGAAGGAAAGACTAAATCAATACATAATCAATATGGGACTAAACTAATTTCTCACATAATATAATACCTAATAATATCTAACAATATCTATATAATAAAGCACAACCAAAAGCTATCAAGCGGCTCCCCTTCAATTTGAAAGAAATCAATGGTCCAGATTGAATCGTACAAAACACATCCCCCCCCCCCCCCAAAAAAAAAAAAAAAAAAAATCAAACCTCAAAACCGATTTTCTCTCTCTCTCTCTCTCTTCGTAAATCCCCCCCCCCCCGCTCTCTTTCTTTCTTCCACCTCTGTCTCTGTCTCTCTTCCCGAAATCCCCCCCTCTGTCTCTCTTTTCCCGAAATCCTGAACCCCCACCTCCTTGCAACCCCACCAGCCTCATCCTCTCCAAGCACCAGCCCCGCTACCTAACTGTGCATCCGACCAAGCTCCACCCACTTGCACTCCCAACCTCCTTCGAAGCTTCTTCAGCCCTGCCTCATCGAAAACCGCACTCGAACCTCCACCTCCTTCGAAGCTCCGTCAACCCAACCTCTACCTCAGCGAAACCCGCACTCGAAGCTCCGTCAACCCAACCTCCACCTCAGCAAAACCCGCACTCGAAGCTCCATCAATCTCATGTAAGTTCACTGTCTCTCTCTGTTCTATCTTTCTCTCTCTAGGATTTTAAGTTAATGGCAAATTTTAGGGTTTCAAGGTCAAATTTTAGGATTGTAAATGTTAATAAAAATTATCCAACTCAAATGCGGGTTTCGATGAGGCGGGGTTGATGGATTGGTATAGTTAGATTCAGATTAGGGATACTAATTTTGCATCTAATTGATACTGTTAATGGTTGCAGGTTTTAAAATTTGTAGCTTTGGTTATTAGGGTTTCAAACGTTTAGTGTTTTCTCTTTGATTTTAGAGTTGAGTTCGGTCGGGAATTATATAACTATTTGAAAATGTGTTAGTTGATACTCTATGTAAATACACTCTGTGTAAATAGAAGTTTATAATCTTTAGAAGCTCTGTGTTCGTATCTGTCACAATTTTTTTGGTGAGAAGTGCTATTTATGTTGTTGAATTTTGATGAATTTTAATGAAAATTGTAATGAAAATTTGAATTTTTGATGAATTTTTATGAAAAGTTTAGGCATTGACAGTTGGAAGTAGAAAATTGTATTTGATGATAATTATTGAGCATGAATCAAATTAACATTCTGTTGTGAGTTTAATCTACTATGAGGTCTATTTTTGTTTGAGAAAAAGTATTGGTGAAAACAGTATACTTCAGTTTGATTTGAGTCTAGGTTTGCCTGTAGATAGTATTGGTGAAAACCTAAAAATTTCCAAATCATATTGAAAAAATATTGTCCATAGTAGATGAGGATTTTGCATGTGTAATTAACAATCTGACAGGGCATGTCTCCTATTGAACATGAACACAATGTGCAATTAACAGTGTGTAATTAACAATGTGTAATTAGCATGTGTAATTAACAATCATATTGAGAAAATTTCCAAGGCATGTTTCCTATTTAACAGGAACACAATGTAATTAACAATCTGAGTAATTTGAAATGTTTCTATCATTCATTTCAGATTATTTCTAGCTTCATAACTTAGGATACAAAAGTTAGATAAGCTTGATATATCTTCGCTTTTATAGTTCAATCTCTCTCTAGCTGTGTACATTATTTAAAAATTTTAAGTTTAATCACGTATTATACAGTTTAACTTTAGTCTCTATTTAAAGTTTAATCTTAGATGATAAAGTTTTGGTCATTTAAAATTTTATAGGTGTTTTCGCCATTGATTATGACGAGGGAGGATTCATGATTTCGCGAAGTCATAGACTCGCAGGATTCTGAGGTATGTTGTTTCTTCATTTAAAAAATGATTAGTTGAATGTTGATGAGTTAGATTTGGAGATAAAGTTAGTAGGTTGTACAACAGTGCATTGTGTTGTACAATTTTTTCGTAATATTTTGTAGAAGTTGATTCATTCTTTCTTTGTCTGTGATGAGCTAGATTATCATCAGAAGTGCACTGTGATGAGTAACATTTCAACTAATTGTACAATATGTGATAAGTTAGATTTATTACATAGAAGTTGAATACATAAGTTGATTAGTTCTTTGATGAGTTGAATGCATAGAAGTTGAATACAGAAGTTGATTAGCTGAATACAAAGATGAATTGGTAAAAATGAAGAAGTTTTTTCTCCATTATAAGCAAATTCCTAATACTTGCATTTTTGCATTAATGTTTGGACATTAGATTGACGTTATAAAGAAAGACATATTAGAGTCCACAGAATCAATACAAAATTTATTTGCTATATCTTTAAATTTTTTTCCCTAGAATTTAATTCATGATAGATAGCGGCCATAGTGAAACTACACTTTGTTGACGATCTAGAAACTAGCCAAATAGACTTAGAATTATGATGAAATGGTGTTTCTGGAAATTAAATATTAGATAGACTATGATGTTGATTTGGTGATTGAAATTTGGATTATGGAGAATTAAGATGCTTAATCTTTGTCATAGGAAGACAAATCTATGATCCTAGATAAATAAATTAAGTTGTTCCTGTAAGCCGTGTGACTACTAGGGATTATGGTTGAGACAAAAAAAAAGAAAAGATGGTTATGGTTGAGAAGTTTTTCTAGTATCAGATTTGTTTGGTTTAGTTTTGTTGGGTTGAGGAATTGAGTCTGGTATTTAGTATAATTGTGTTGACATTGAAATAGACAGTGTGAGGGCATGGCATAGGCTTTTAGTGCTCTAGAATGATTTAATGAAAGCGTTAGCGGGGTTTTTAACAACAATATCTATAGGATGAGGTTCTTGAAAATTGAAATTATTGATGTACTAGGTTTGCCCGTGGACATGTGCCTTCAGCACGTTTCTATGAACGATGCAGCATATAAAAAGCCCTGCAAAATTAAATATATGCACGTCGGATAAATCTATGGATATTTTTCTTTGATGGTTATTTGATGAGAAGTCATTTTTAAGGGTTTTGCAGGAGGAACTCTCTAATATTACAAAGAGTGAGAATAAATTAATCATGCCGGAGAAATAGACTTAATAATCCACTCTCAATAAACTCAAATGTGGAAATAGACTCAGCTCCATTAAGTTCCATTAAAACTTGATTTAATATCTGTGATAAGTACTCCCTTTTGGCAGGGTTAGTTGTAGAGGTACTCACACTACTATCCAGTTTTGTGTATATTTCACTGAGATTTCGTAGATTCTAGATAAACCAATACTGGAGATATAAGCTTTAGTGAAGAAATTATACATTATGCTCTGGGCCAACATAGGAATAGTACTCTTTCGAATCCTGCATGTTTGTGGTTCTGATGAAGATTAAAGTTCAATGCTCTGAGGAATAGGACATTGAACTTTAATGTTGTTTATATTTTCCTTTCATTGGTCAATTAGTTAATGTTTTCTATCATACAGATGGTATAGAAAACATTAATGCCTATATTTGTTACTTTACTTATTTGAGTTTATATTTCTGATTTTTTGTACCATTTAAGACTTTCTTGGAATATTTATATATTTATGTAGGGATCCGAGTGCCTTGGTTTATACTATCAAGAGATCATGTGAAAAAAAACAGAAGTTGTTTCTTTAGAAGAGAAGGAAGGTGGAGTAAGAGCTACCTTGAACTTGGGGCACACGTTTGGCCATATAAGTTCTTAAATAGTTTTTCTTATGATTTTAACTCTATATATTTTGTACGGATTCTTTTTATATGCACACCTTATTTTTCTTCTTTTTGTTGCTGGACATGTTCGGTTAGTTGCTCTATTAGCTTTATAAACACTCTTTAAGTAAAATAATATCAAATAGAAAGGAAAAAAAAATCAAATTAAACAACTTTTTGCAGCATCATGTTTCATGTTTTAATTTGTATGACACTACTACCATGTTCAATAACTTAACTCAAATGGCCTAGAGAGAAAGGTTCCGTTTTTACTTGAAGCTATACAAGTTAGCATTCAGACACATTTTCAACTCTGAGCTTGTGCCAACATCTCTTTGGAATGTTTGTAACCCCTGTTTTCCGTTTTTCGTATCTTTGGTGTATTTTTCCCTTTGTTGGATTTTGTACCCTTTTGTATTTTTTTCTAGACCGTATATTGGAGTTGCTTTCAATATATATTCATTTTATTTCATTTGAGCTCTTTGTATTTGATTTGTTGTCTTTTTGCTTCGTTTTTCATCGATGGTTGTTCTTTCCTTTTTATTTGATTCTTGTCCTCTTTATTTTTTTCTTGAGTGCATGGTGATTTGGTTGCTCATCCTATTCCCAATCCTATTGTTTGATACCTAATTGACTACCAATGCCAAATTAAACCCACAATCCTATTTGAAATCCTATACAAAATGTACCCTAATCAAATCCCATTAGACTAATCCTATTGCTACTCCTAAACTATCTGCAACCCAAATATCCAATAACCCATCTACTACTAAACCCTAATCACCCCCATATAAATATCCCCTCATCTCTTTCAAAACCCTAACCATACTACCCTCACAAATCGGCTCCCCTACCCTCTCCCTCTCTCTCCGCTGTGCGCCGCCCCCGATGCCCAGCAACACCCGATGCCAGGACGACCACCCCCCCTGTTTGACCTGCACACCCCGTCGACCTAGCCACCCCGATCGAACAATCCCCTAGCCTCCGACCTTCATTACCTTCATTACACCTGAGCACTCATCTCCCATCTCTCGCATCCTCTATCCCTCTGTCCCCGTCCTCCGGTGCCGTCGACAGCAGCCAGGCCGCATGTAATGCCCCGATTTTCATTTAATGAAAAATTATTTTATTTTGCACGTAGTGTGCACGTGCAATATTTTTTTTGTTGAATTAAATGTTATAATTATTTTCATTGTGATGAGTATAGATATTTAAATATGTGCTTTCAATTATTTTATACAAAGCCTTCTTTTAATTAGACAAAAAGCCTTTTTCTTAAAGCCCAAGATTTAATTCATTTACTTTATTTTAAAATTATTATTTTGGCCCAAAAACTAAAGCCCATGAACTATTTTATTTTTTTAAATACAACTTGTAATGTAGGACACAATTTAAAGGTTATTTTTATACAAAATTAAATGTACAAATTTTTGGAGACAAATGCTTGCACGTGCATTGCACGTACACGTGCAAAGTGCACTTCCTATGCATGGCCGGTTGTCAGTTTGGAGGGAAACCAAAAATTTGAGTGGGATCATGGTGTGGTGGTTACTTGATTATGGGTAGTTAGTATAACTCCTCCTTAAATCTAAGCCATTTGTTCCTAACTCCTACTTCAATCTTAGCCATCCATTCTCCCCTTTTTTTTAGTATAAATACCCCCCTCCCACGGCAAGTATTCTTGTGCAAATTAATTCTTCCAAACCTATAGTTCAATTACATTATCTAGTAGTTAGTAAGTGAGTAAAAGATTGAGAGATTGTGTGGGTTTGTGCTTGCAACAAGAAGAGAAGGGGAGGCCGGCATTCAAGAAGGGGAGCTCTCGGTGTGGTGTGCTTGGAGACTTGTGTGCGCATCGACTAGGAGGAGGAGCACTCTCATTACAAGGACATTCGTTTAGGAGGTTGCTAATTGTACTTTTCTTCAATAAGGTGGGTAAGTTTTCCTTATTTCTAAGTAGGAATGCATGCTAGATTTGAATGGAAAGTATGATGCATGGAAAATATTAACAAGAGTACACATTTAATTGGAAAGATGATCTATAATTGATTGAAATGTTGATATGCAAATGTATGGGGTTCTATTATTAAAATTCAAGTTGTGTGCGAATTGATTATAACCATGGATTATGTGAAGAGAACTTCACTATTAACACCAAGAATTATATGCAAGAGTTAGTAGATTGACAATATTACTTTATGTGCTTAAATGGACTTTTGTGATAATGTTGTGATGGATGAATTAAGATATAGATTGTATGTTTGGGAAATGATTAAAAACAGAGAAATAATATGAAGATCGCTAATAAAGAGATTAGTGATGTTAATTTGTTAAGAAATGTCGAAAAAGAAGAAATGTGGTAGTAATAGAATGATCGCTAAATTGATATCTTCCATGCTGTATATAGTGTAGAAAATATGAACGAATGAAAAAGGACTATAATAATTAGAGAATTTGAAATGACCTGTACAGTCGACCGGTCGGGTGAGCAGTCGACTGGTATATTAAAATAAAATATGTACAGTTCGAATTTCCATGGAACGATGTATTTTAATGTTAATTGTTAACTTGATGTGCTAGCGTGATAAATTGGGATCAATATTCATCTCCGTAAGTAAATGATGAGTAAAAGAAAAATGTATGTTTGTCATTTCTTTTGAGAAAAGAAAACACTAGTTATGTGAAAGTTACATTTATTCAAAAACTATGTTGTGATGTTAATAAACAGATAAGAATTACATGTTTAGGTTGGCATGAGCATATTGTAGTGTGACAAAAAAAGATGTGTGAATAGAATGAAGGAATGATTCCTTAATTTGAGATTTTAACCTGTTCAGTCGACCGAATGTGTATAACAGTCGACTGTACTGAACTTGAAAAAATTACATAATTGAACTCTGCAGAACAGCCGACTGGGTTGAATGACAGTCGACTGCCCTGTAAATGATATTTGAATATTGAACGCTGCGGAACAGCCGACTGGCCATGTGCAGCAGTCGACTCTTCCGAGCAGTTTATTGAAGGACTTTGTTTGGCTGAACAAGTCGACTGGATAAGCTCTAAGTTGACTGTCCAGATTACTTTTTGACATATCAGGAATTCTATGATTTTGTTTTATGATAAAGATTGTGAATCTTATGTTGAATGATTATTGGATGTGACAGTTTAAGTAAACTCTGTTTGTCTCTGCATGAATTTTTATACCAGAAATGAAGTGAATCATTTATTTGAATTTATGAAAGTTTACATGATTATGGAAACTATGAACATGAAAAATGAACTCGTGAGCTGGAAATGCTCAGATTTTTAGAATTTGTGAATGGGAATTGAAACAAAAGAGTAGCTAAGTCTCCCCCGGCAATTGAAAAGAAATGAAATGAAATTTGAAATGAAATACCAAGGTTGGTCATGTCTGAATGAATGACTAAGTCCGATTTAGTGGAGAGGCTAACTCTAGTGCTTTGATTTTGTTCATGATTCTATTTCATTAGAATTAAGGATTAGTTACATAGTGAAGAGGTGATGAAAGTAAGAGAAAAACATTGAGTATGAGGGCCATTGGGCAGCGGCGAGAGCGTATCCCAGGATGTCCCATGATGAGTCAGGGCGAGGATACTGCTCCAGAGTACCGTCTCGGTGGCGACGCTCGTTGGATGTTGGAAGACTACGGGTGGTGTCATGTCTATGGTAGGAGCTGAATTACCACAGGATGCCTGCATGATGAGTCATGTGTCAGTGCATTGGGATTCCCTCCAGGGCGCCTAGACATGAGTTCGTATGTCAGAAAACATCTAGGATACTTACCGTAGTTACAGTAGTAGAGTAAGTCATGAGGAGGGATTGAACCCTACAAGATGAAGAACGACTAAGGGCTTGCCCTCGGACCTATGTAGTATGGGATACATAGAATCCGAACAAGTGCGTATTAGTGTCATGTAATATAAATAACTGCATTAAAGATTATGTCACGCCCCGCTTCCTAAAATACGGAAATACGAGTGCATGACGAAGCCCAGCGAATGATCTTAACATCATTCATAAGCTGTAGGATCGACTCAGCATCACAACAAGTATATACAAGAGAGATATATAAAACCAAGCATGCATGATTACTTTATTAGCAACAGAAACAATTGAAATATGATAAAACATCCAACTAGTTTCAAGTCTGAATCAAAGTAAACTCGGGAACATCAGCCCGTTACAAATTCTCAAATCTCAAGAAATAATAATCCAAAATAAACAAATAATGTAAGAAATTAAATATTCTAGTCAGGTCCTTCTCCACTTGGAATCTAGAACCTTTGCTCACCAATTCCCGCGGGTAGCTCGTCTCCAAAGTCTGTTTAATAAATATAAACAGGAAAACAAGAGGGGAAACAAGAGAAAATGCCCTTAGTGCAAGCTAGGGCCACAAATAGTGAAAGCAAGTACAAGTAAGGAAAATAAGAATTGGAATCAAGAAAAAGCAGAGTTATAAGAAGTAGTAGGCAAATTCAAAGACTAGCTAGCAAGAGGGAATATCTTAATAACTAGGTTGGGATAACAACTGCTAGTGGTGAAACACATGTCAGGTGCACCTATAGGGGTAGCTAACATCAAGTATCATGTTTCATGTGTCAGGTTTTACGTATCATGTTTCATATTTCAAGTTACAGGTGTCATGTTCAAGTTTCATGTATCAGATATCAGGTAACCAGGTATTCAGGTAACAGGATATTCAGATGACAGGTAATCATGTATCAGGTATTAAGTTCAAGTCTTATGTGATTACTATCTAGGTAGCACGACATGCATCCATACTTTTACTACATGGTTGCTACAGTCAAAACAATTCCGTTTAGACCTAGTAATGGAGTCTATAGGGCGGCGTACTCAGGTTTCAGGTATCAGGTATCAGGCAGGCACGGTTCATGAATACAAAATTAAATAACAGGTTCACCAAACGAGTTCGTGAATACTAACAGGTTCAAGGACCACACAGTGGGTCCATGAATACAACAGGTTCATGAGTCAAGTAACTGACTCCATGAATACATCACATGCAACAGGTTCATGAACCGAGTACTGGGAAACACGGGCCTCCTTCTGAGTACACTTACCTATATTGTCCACTCTATAGTCTTTCCCTTAACCCCGGCTTATTACATTTGTTCAGGCAGAATTTGTATATCTGTATTCTTACATATGAAATAGTGTTGAAATAATGTAGATTAATTCTAAGAAAAATTGGGGATATCCTATATGGTATCCAGCAGCTACATATAAAATTTCGTGTCAATCGCTCGCTGGTTACATAGCTAATTTAATGCGCGAAGTAATTTTATACAGCAGTTTTGCAATTCTGCGTCTACTGACACAGTTGCAGTATAACTGCCATAATTCCTAGACCGTAGCTCCAAATTCTATCATTTTGGAGTCTATCGATATCTACACATCCGGATCTACAATTTCTATTCAGGGCTCGGGCCCAGATTCAAATGATAAAAGGGTCGAAACCGCAAAATAACATTCAGACAGCAACACTCAGAATTTATTTACTAATGTAGGTTTCATGGAAATATGTAATTTGACGTCTAAGTTGTTAAGTAGCATAAATACATAATCATGGATGTCAAAACAGCAACTAATGAATATTTTTCAAGTCATAATAGTCGCAAATCCGTCAAAATACTAAATATATATGTATCTACAAATTTTAGGGGTCCTTAATTCATATGTCCATGTGATTCATGTGTTCAAGGGGGTAAAAGAGTCCAATTGATTATTATTTAATACGAGGAAGTTTTGTGACTCTTAGAATTGTGGGTTTGAAGATTCAAAATTGATTTACTATGATATTTCAAAGGGAGTCACAATCTAACTATATGTGGTATTTTCAAGAAAACTTGTACTAGAGCAATAAAATGTACAAGATGAATACTTGCCTTAAATTGACGATTATAAACTCCGCTTGTTGAAGCAATTGAGTAGAAAAATCCCCGAGAATGTCCTCAAAAAGCGCGTGCAAAAATTGATCGGAGATCGCGTTTTCCCCGCACACAGGATCGGCCCGAACAGCAAACAGCAAGTGAGATCGGCTGCGGGTAGAACACGGAACAGCAGAACGATCCAATCAGATCTCTCCTGTGCACCGGATCCAATCCCAGAACAGCGAACACGGGTCCAGGATCTGCTGTAGCGAAACACGGAACGGCGATCACGGCGCGAATCTTGATGCGATCTGACGGCGGTGTTTCGTTCCCGTCTTCTCCTCCTTCTTCTTCGTTCGATCGAACAGAGCGCGAGAGAGGGCAGCAACGGCGGGGTGCTTCGTTGGCGGCGCTACGTCGGGAAGCGACGCAGCAACGGCGGCACGGCGGAGGCGCGAGGGTGGACGGAAGGCGACGGCGGTGGCGTGCTCCTCTGTTCGTGGGTTCGAAACAGAGGTGAGAGCGGGAGGAGATGTTCGGCGGTGTGGGGTGTTGGCGAAGCGACGGAGGTGGAGATGAGATCGAGGAGGTGATTTTGAGGCGACGGCGACGGTGTTGCGGTGGAGCAGTGGTCGGAGGTGGTGGAAATGGGTTTTGACGAGGATGGGTTCGGAGTGATGGGTTCGAAGGTTTGAGGACGACTGTGACGGAGCTTGGAGGTGGTGGTGTTGTGGGGGTCGACGAGGCGAAGGCGAGGGTGCGGCGAGGCGAACGGAGAGGAAACGGAGGTGGGTTGACGAGAAAGATGGAGACGAAGGAGGAAGGGTGATTAGCGGCGGGTTAGATGATTAGGGTTATAACAGTATTAGAGTGATTAGGGTTAGGGTAGGGGTTTTTATATACTAGGTTAGCGGGTTTGCGGGTTTGAGAGTTTAGGGGATCCGTTTCAAAAAGAGCCCAACAGAAGAAATGGTCAAAATGCACCAAAATGGAGATTAGAGAGATCAACGAGAAGAATCGGTCTATTTCTCATGAAGAACGGTGCAAGAGGCACACAAACGAAGTTGATAAAAGAACCCACAAATTCGAGTTGAGACCAGAATAATAATTCCATTCAATCAGAAGAAATTACATGATATCAAAATAGACGAGAGAGTACAGTGAGGCACAAAATAGTACAAAATACCAATACGGGGAAATAGGAGTTACAGATTAAGTGCACAATCACAACACGACATCATTAGGGTATTCCCTTTAGTTTGATATGTGACAAGTTTGTGTTTGTTAAATATAGAAAATAAGTTATACTATTTCCGGCATTGAGAGGATGGCCGTGTATAATGTTCGTCGGTTGAATAAACTGACATACCCACAGTTTTACATGCAGGTAAGTGACATGATAAAGGTTAAAGAGGAACAGATGCTTAAAGATTATTCAATGTTGTTGTACATTTATTTGATTGTTGTAAATTTTACTTCCGCTGTGCAATGTAAAGAGTAAAGTTTTGTATAAACTCTGATGTAAAGTGAAAAGTTCAAATTTCCTTGTAAAATTGTACTAAATGAAGTGAAAAGATCCTGTAGAACTCTCGAATTCAGTTGTATTTGGGATTCGGGGCGTTACACCGCAAGCTGTCGCCCGATGCTCTCGCTATCTCTATCTCTCTTGGTCTCTCTCTCTTGCTTTGAGATTTCACACGTGTGATCGTGCGGATTTTTCGCGGGTTCGTTGATTTTGATTCGAGGATTTTTTTCGTTGCCCGGAAATCCGTTCCCATTATTCTTGGTGTTCGTTTTGTCTTCGGTTAAGGCAAGTAACTTGTACTCAAATTTCTTTGTATGATACAAGTCAAAAATACCACCTATAATGTAGTTGGGTTCTAGAGATAACTCTTGTGTGTTATTCTTGATGGGTTTTGTCTCTATAGTGCTATTTGACTATAGTTGACTCACGACACAAATTTGACATGAAACAACTAGATCTTGCCGTTCTTGATTAGATCATATATGTGAACTAATTGTGGGAATTTGGATATTTGTTGAGATCCATGTGTTATAGGTGAACATGTTATACACCCTATTTCATGTTGTTTGGAGACTTAGTAGACTCTATTTCACTTTTGGTTGTGTTTGGAATAAGTTTCGTTTGATTTATGTTTGATTTTGGTTTTTGAGGAAATCTGTAGTTTGTCGATGATCAGTCTTGATTTGTATTTTAGACCATATTAAGGTCATAATTTGTGATTTTTGTATAAACATTAATTGTAGAGAAATCTGTCTTCCTTCCAAATTTTTTGACAGAGATCGATTTTGTTTTCGTATAAATGAGTTATGGCTATTTTACTAAGGAGGTGTATTCTATTTCCAGAATTTGTTTCTTGATGATTTTGATGAATAAACTATTTGGATACTAGTACTAAACATATTATTTTGATCTAAAACTTTATACAATATTTCTTTACCTATCTAGGGATTACCCAGAATTTTGGTGGATTTTATTAATGAATTTTATATGCCGTGTCACGCTTGTTTGTAAAAACTATACTTGCTGGATTTCGCTCGCGGTTTTGTAAAGAATCGTATTTTCCCCCTAATTCCTTTTAGTGTATGAAAAATCTTTATGAGACATGAAAGTTAGCTTATTTTGTATATTTTGATCTCCATTTGACAGATTTCGATTTCGTTTCATGGTTTGCGAGATATGACTATTTTCATACAATAGTGTTGTGAATTCCAGATTTGCCAAACTATCATTTTTTGATGTTTTATGATTTTTGTTGGCTAAATTAATCTTACTGGAATATTATAAAACTTTATATTTTGTCTAGACATATAGGGGATTACCCCAGATTTTTCCTGGATTTATTTGAGAGGTTTTGATTCTGTTTTCCTGACTTTGAATTTGACTTACTGATTTCTAGATGAACGTATTTTCTGGATTCAAACCAGTTTTGAGTTGTGTTTTTCTAAAATACTATATGACTTATATATATTTGATGGATTCCTGTGGGAGTCTATTTTTCAGATCCTTCGACGGTTTCAGATTTGGGTTTCTGTAGTAACAGGAATTTCAGTTTTACTGAAGTGTGGTCTTGCTGTCCTGAACTAGAGACTTGATTATTTCATCCTTATATGTATTATCTTGCACCTGTACATGTTTATCTTACAACTTGAACTTGATACTTGATTATACTATGATATACTTGGCTTGTTTCGTGACATACATGCTTGTTTGGCATTAATAATAAAATAACCAAGTCGGGGTTAAAGGGACAGATCTAATAGTGGATAATCCAGAAACGTGTACTCGGTAGAGAATCTCTTGATTCTATGTGATACTTGAGGTTTGGTGTTTCACTTGAGACTTGATATTTTGCTCGAGGCTTGATACTTGACTCTTGAGGCTTGTCCCTGAGTACACTACCCTACATGGTCCACTATGAAATCTAAAGAGAAACTGATGTGTTGTAGCAACCATGTAATAAAAGGATGGCACATGAAGTGCTACCTAGATAGTACTAAATATAAGATATGATATATATGAGACTTGGTACTTGGCTACATGATATACTTGATACTTGACTATATGATACTTGATACTTGATACTTGACACATGATTACATGATACTTCATGCTTGTTACTTGATTTCATGATTCTTGTTTACTTGACACTTGACACGTGCTATTCATACTTGTTCATCTTGCCATACTAGTATTCTATTTCATATTATTAGTTAGTTTTTCCATGTACTTGTATCCAACATTATAAGTGGCCCGTAACTTGCATTGATGGGTACTTGTTTTATTTTCCATATTCCTGCAATTGTTAAGTTGCAAACTTTGGAGAACAGGTTTCAGATGGTGTTGGTGATATGAGATACTAGTGCTGGATTTTCCTGTTTATTTATTATTATCATTGTCGCTTGAACTTGGATAAGATGTACTTTATGACTTGGATATTTATTTTGTATTTTGGGCAATGTGACCCAGGATTTTGACATATTCAGATCTGGAATTATTTGAGATTAATACATTTTGGTTTCAAGTTTTTTTGTTGGTATTTTGGCTCATATGTGAATGGTGGTAGATTCTTTTGCTTCCGACTCTGATTATTCTTGTAAAATGTGTAAAGATTCTTAAACAGCTTATGGATGATGTGAATCATTCGCTGGGCTTTTGTCGCGTATCCATATTCCGTACTCTTTTTGGGAAGCGGGGCGTGACAGGGTTTTTAGTGGTATCAGAGCATCAGGTTTGGCTAATGTATTAGTTGCCTAATATATTAGACAAGCTTGGCTCGAACTTGTATCGGCATAATATTTCACCAACCATGCATGCACAAATGAGTTAATATCAACTTTGATCTGG
The DNA here is from genome assembly GCA_017893485.1 of Hemerocallis citrina. Taxonomy (NCBI): domain Eukaryota; kingdom Viridiplantae; phylum Streptophyta; class Magnoliopsida; order Asparagales; family Asphodelaceae; genus Hemerocallis; species Hemerocallis citrina. Next base: position 703,342 of record JACEHZ010000444.1, read on the forward strand.
ATGCTAATTATTTTTGGTTTTGTGCAGACTATGGCTCGCCGAGGTTCTTCTCAGTCACAGGTTGACCCGATTGAGGCCGTCACTACTGTGCTTTAGCGGCTGATTAATCAGCAGCAAAATCACAGTGATCTTGTGATGGCTACCCTTGAAGCTGCCCGGGTTCCGCTTCCCATTGTGCCTGTGCAGGAAAATCTTCTGCCTCGTCCAGGGACAGTTACGGATTTTATGTGGCTGCATCCCGATCGCTTTTCCGGCACTGGGACGCCTTTGGAGGCTGAACAGTGGTTGATCTGGACTGAGCGCCTTGCTCTTGGCGGCACGAGTTGCCAAGGATAATAGGGTGGCCGTGGTTTCCATCCAGTTGGTGAATCTGGCTCATATATGGTGGATGGCCGAGTCTGAGCATCTTGAGAGCCCTATTGCTTGGACTACTTTCACTTGGGGATTCTTGGAGAAGTTCTTCCCCAGTAGTACTCAAGTTGAGATGGAACAGCAATTCCTAGCCCTGAAACAAGTTAAGTCATTATTCTATTTTAAATTTGTTACATAATTGTTTAAACAGTGTTGTAACATGGACTTTCTTGCAACAGGGTTCCAGGTCAGTGGATGAGTACGCAGCTGAGTTTACCTGACTTAGCCACTTCACTGCCGTTCTTGTGGGAATCGAAGAGGATAGGGCTCGTAGATTCACTAATAAGCTTGAGCAGGATATCAAGAGGCATCTTGTCTCTCTTCGCTTGCGTACCTACATTGAGGCCTTTGAAGCAGCCCGAGCTCAGGAGCAAGCTCGTGGTGGGGTGACTCTTTCTCAGTGGACTGTTCCCGCTGCTGTTGCTAGGCCCTCTGGTGGTCCTATTGGGAGACCTGTCCCAGCCCATCCAGTTAAGGCAGCTCCTTACTCTTTTGCTGGTCCTCCGAGGGGTAGTTTTTGCGACTTTTGCCGTCTTGCTGGGCATGAGCGCAAGGACTGCAGGTGTGCCAATCGCCACTGCTTTGGTTGTGGTGCTACTGATCTTATGGCATGGGATTGCCCGCGACAGCAACAGTTGGCTCTTCCAGCCAGAGGTCCTGTTCAGCAGGCAGTTCCAGCTCGTGGTCCAGTTAGACCATCCTTTCCTCCGCAGCGCCAGATTGTCGGTCAGAGGACCGCTGCTCCGAGGAGAGGTCATGCCTTCAATTTGACTGCTGTAGATGCTGAGTCAGCTGAAGGAGTTGTGGCAGGTATATTTTGTTTATTGTTTTGTTATTTCATTTCTCTTTTGTTTTCTTTCTCTTGGTCTTGCTTTGCTTCTTCGTGTTATCTTTCTGTATTGTTTTCCCTCACCCTTGATTATCTATCCTTTCTCCTTGTCTTTTGATTCCTTTTAGGTATCATCCTTGTTTGCTCTTTTCCTGCTTTTGTTCTTTGTGATTATGGGGCGACCCATTCTTTTATCTCCTTTCGATTTATCGCTTGCCACCAGTTGGAATGCAGCAACATGTCAGAGGCTTGAAATATTGTGACCGGTGGTGGGATTGTCACTTGTTCCCGGAAGTGCAGGCAGTGTCCCATAATTATTGGTAGCGCAGATTTCAAAGCCAACCTGATTATCATTAGGAATTCAGGTTTCGACGTTATTCTAGGTGTGGATTGGTTGGGTGAAACCCATGCCGTTATTGATTGTCATGCCAAGAAAGTTGTTTTCAGAATTCCAAATTAAGCAGAGTTTGAGTTCCATGCCGGGGAGTCTTCCCTTGGCCGAGCAAATACTGCAGTTGAACAGGTGGATTGTGCGATAGAATTGCACTCTGACTGTGAGGGTGCGCCTCTAGTGGTTCAGGATTTCTTGGATGTTTTTCCAGATGAATTGCGTAGCATACCCCCTTATAGGGATGTGGAGTTTGGTATTGATGGTCAGCCGGGTACGGCTCCTATATCGAACAGTGCCTACAGGATGGCACCGGTTGAGTTAGCAGAACTTAAGGTGCAGATTCAGGGGTTTCTTGATTTGGGGTTCATCAGACCAAGTGTTTCGTCTTGGGGTGTTCCAGTCCTTTCTGTCAATAAGAAGGATGGTAGTCGTCGACTGTGTGTGGATTATCGAAAACTGAACAATGTTACTGTGAAGAATTGGTATCCTTTGCCCAGGATTGATGATCTGTTTGACCAATTGAATGGGGCTGTTGTTTTCTCGAAGTTAGATCTTCGTTCTGGATATCACCAAGTCAAGAAGGCTGCCGATATACAGAAGACTACTTTCAAGACTAGATATGGCCACTATGAGTATCTTGTAATGCCGTTCAGGATCACGAATGCGCCTGTTGTATTCATGAGTCATATGAATTGGGTTTTCTCTCAGTTCTTGGATAGATTTGTGGTGGTCTTCATTGATGATATTCTGGTGTATTCTTGAAATTGGAAAGATCATGCCGAACATCTTAGGGTGGTTCTGCAGACTTTGAGAGAGAATCAGCTCTATGGAAAACTTAGCATGTGCAAGTTTTGGCTCGATAGAGTTTCTTTCTTGGGGCACATTATTTATGACGATGGTCTTTCTGTGGATCCTTCCAAGGTTGAGGCTATGAAGGATTGGCCTATTCCTAAGTCAGTTTCTGAAGTTAGGAGTTTTCTTGGTTTAGCTGGCTATTATCGGAAATTCGTTCAAGATTTTTCGAAAATAGCAGGACCGTTGACTAAATTGACTGGGAAGGATCAGAAGTTCTGTTGGTCTGATGAGTGCAATGGGGATTTTGTTGAGTTGAAGAATAGATTGACGTCAGCGCCTGTGTTGACTATTCCAGATGGTTCAGGCGGATTTGTAGTTCACTGTGATGCTTCAAGTAAGGGTCTTTGAGCAGTTCTTATGCAGAAAGGCTGAGTCATTGCGTATGTATCGAGGCAGTTAAGGCCGCATGAAAAGAATTATCCTACTCATGACTTGGAGTTAGCTGCAGTGATCTTTGCTCTGAAGCTGTGGAGACATTATTTACTTGGAGACCGCGTGGAGATCTTTATAGACCACAAAAGTCTCAAGTACGTTTTCACCCAGAAGAAATTAAACATGAGGCAAAGGCGATGGTTGGAGCTTATGGCAGATTATGACATCAGTTTGTAATACCATCCTAGTAAAGTAAACTTGGTGCCAGATGCGTTGAGCAGGAGATCGACAGTTATATTTCTTACTCAGCAGAGTGATCTCATTGAGTAGATAAGGAGGTTGGATTTGGAGGTTTTGTTGCCAAGCTCTGGTTGGAGTTCTCTTGCGCTCTATCTTCAATCGTCTCTTGTTGATCAGATCAAAGAGGCACAGGCTGGTGATGCACAGTTGCAGGATTTTCGAGCTGAGGTTGAGTCTGGGTCCAGAACGGACATGGTTATTCATGCCGATGGTTCGCTTCGTTTTGGTTCTCGTTTGTGTGTCCCTAAGGGTGAAGTTCGTCAGAGGTTGCTTGAAGAAGCTCATCATTCTTCGTATTCTATCCATTCTGGCAAGTACTAAGATGTATCGAGATTTGAAGCTTCATTTCTAGTGGCATGGTATGAAAAGGGTTGTCGCTCGGTTTGTTGCTCAGTGTTTGATCTGTCAGCAGGTTAAGGCAGAACATTAGAGAATCGCTGGACTTCTTCAACCACTTCCGATTCCTGAGGAAGTGGGAATATATCACTATGGACTTTGTGACCGCTTTGCTGAGGAGTCCTAAGGGTCATAATGCTGTTTGGGTGATTGTCGGCCGTTTGATGAAGAGTGTTCACTTCATTCTTTTTCGTGTCAGACAGTCTATTGAGAGCCTTGCAGAGAGGTACATGCAAGAGATTGTTAGGCTTCATGGGGTTCTAGTTAGTATTGTATCCGACAGGGATACGAGATTCAGATCTCAGTTTTGGGAGAGTCTTAAGGCTAGTTTGGGGAGTAAGTTGAAGTACAGTACAGCTTTTCATCTCCAGACTAATGGACAGTCAGAGAAGACTATCCAGATTCTTGAGGAAATATTGCGGTCCTGTATGCTTCAGTTCGGTGGATCTTGGGAGGACCATTTGCATCTCATAGAGTTCTCGTACGATAACAGCTTTCAAGCCAGTATTAAAGTTGCTCCGTTCGAGGCACTCTATGGGCGGAAGTGCAGATCACCAGTGTGCTAGGATGACATTGGTGAGAGGAAGTTGTTGGGTTCGGAGTTGATCACCAGGACAGTTGATGTTGTGGTTCAGATCAGGAAGCATCTTCAGGTAGCTCAGGATAGGCAGAGGCAGTAGGTTGATGTTCATCGCAGGGCTTTGGAGTTTGTTGTTGGTGACCATATTTTCCTAAAGGTATTGCCGTGGCGCGGTTGTTGGGTTTATGTCTTGCATACTATGTTGGATAAGAAGACGATGAGACGATAGAGGAATCGAGACGATTGGAAATTGAGTGGAGGTAAGGAAACAGTCAGTAACAAAAGGCCAAGGGGGTTGCAGCCGACTGTACTAGGAGTCAATCGACTGCCCCACTGTAGCGAAGCAACGGTCGACTGCACGGTCGATCGGCTTGCTCTTGGGTTGGCTTTAGGAGGTTGCGGTCGACCGTACCTTGGGGGTAGGTCGACCGACAGCGGCGCTGATGGATTTATTGGGCCATATCTTGGCGATTCGTGAGAAGTCCAACTTTCTCTTCAAGTTAGATCTGACGACTCTTATCATAGGGTTATCTCTTCAGGTATATCCAATGATTATTGTAACATGATATCAAACTAGGTTTTCTCTAGATCTCATTATATTGTTATTATTGGCCTCCATTGAGAGAAAAGAGAGAGAGAGTACTTCATTGAAAGAGAGATTGAGTGATTCTCTAATTGTAAACAACTACTACTTGCTGGTGAGGCTTGAGAGATGGTCGTGGTGAGAATTATAATATTCTTGTATCTTCTCTAGTTGAATAACATCTTGAGTTTCTTCTCACCCGAATTAAGGCGAAAACCCCAACCGGGACAAATTTGTGTGTGCTTTGGTGTGTTTGGTATGATCTCATATGCGCTTAGTAGTTTGTATTGATTGCATCGAATAACTCAACAAGATCCTTATTAGTTTCTAACAGCGGTGTCATTCGGTTCGGTGGTGGGGGCAAGCTTAGCCCAAGATTTATTAGACCGTTTGAGATCTTGGAGCGAGCATGCCAAGTGGCCTATCGTCTTGCATTGCCGCCAGCATTATCAGGAGTGCATGATATTTTCCATGTCTCACAACTCAGGAGATATATCTGCGATGAGAGCCACGTGTTCGACTATTCTGAGTTGACCGTACGACCGGATTTGACTTGTGAGATTCCACCTGTCGCTATTGTGGATCGGTGGGAGAAAGTACTTAAGAACAAGGTCATCAAGTTGGTTCGTGTTGTTTGGAATCCTCACTCGCCTAGTAAGTCGACTTGGGAGCTGAAGTTTCCTCATTTGTTTGAGTAGTGGTTGTTTGTTTTGTTTTATCTTATTTCTTTTCTTTCGGGGTTACCCTATGTATCTTCTTTTTGAATTTCGAGGACGAAATTCTTTTTGTTAGGTGGGTAGGATTGTAACCCCTGTTTTCCGTTTTTCGTATCTTTGGTGTATTTTTCTCTTTCTTGGATTTTGTACCCTCTTGTATTTTTCTGGACCGTATATTGGAGTTGCTTTCAATATATATTCATTTTATTTCATTTTGAGCTCTTTGTGTGTGATTTGTTGTCATTTTGCTTCGTTCTTCATCGATGGTTGTTCTTTCCTTTTTATTTTATTCTTAAGTGCTCATGGTGATTTGGTTGCTCATCCTATTCCCAATCCTATTGTTTGATCCCTAATTGACTACCAATGACAAATTAAACCCACAATCCGATTTGAAATCCTACACAAATTGTACCCTAATCAAATCCCATTAGACTAATCCTATTGCTACTCCTAAACTATCCGCAACCCAAATACCCAATAACCCATCTACTACTAAACCCTTATCACCCCCATATAAATATCCCCTCATCTCTCACAAAACCCTAACCCTACTACCCTCACAAATCGGCTCCCCTACCCTCTCCTTCTCTCTCCGCTATGCGCCGCCCCCCGATGCCCAACAACACCCGATGCCTGGCCGACCACCCCCCTGTTCGACCTGCACACCCCATTGACCTAGCCACCCCGATCGACCAATCCCCTAGTCGCTGACCTCCATTACACCCGAGCGCTCATCTCCCATATCTCACATTCTCTCTCCCTCCGTCCCCGTCCTCATTCCCGTTATTCGTGGTGTTCGTTTTGTATTCGGTTAAAGCAAGTAACTTGTACTCAAATTCCTTCGTATGATACAAGTCAAAAATACCACTTATAATGTAGTTGGGTTCTAGAGATAACTCTTGTGTGTTATTCTTGATGGGTTTTGTCTCTATAGTGCCATTTGAAAATAGTTGACTCACGACACAAATTTGACATGAAACAATAAGGTTTTGCCCGTTCTTGATTTGATCATATATGTGAACTAATTGTGAGAATTTAGGTATTTGTTGAGATCCATGTGTTATACTTGTTGTGAACATATTATATACCCTATTTCATATTGTTTGGACACTTGGTTGACTCTATTTCATGTTGGGTTGTGTTTGGAACAAGTTTCGTTTGATTTATGTCTGATTTTGGTTTTTGAGGAAATTTGTAGTTTGTCGATGATCAGTCTTGATTTGTAGTTTAGACCATATTAAGGTCAGAATTTGTGATTTTTGTATTAGACATGAATTTTAGAGAAATCTGTCTTCTTTCCAAATTTTCTGACAGAGATCGATTTCGTTTTCTTATAAATTAGTTATGGCGGTTTTACTAAGGAGGTGTATTCTATTTCCAGAATTCGTTTTTTGATGATTTTGATGAACAAACTATTTGGATACTAGTACTAAACTTATTATTTTGATCTGCAACTTTGTACAGTATTTCTTTACCTATCTAGGGATTACCCAGAATTTTGGTCGATTTTATTAATGAGTTTTATATGCCATTCATGCTTGTTTGTAAAAACTATACTTGCTGGATTATGCTCGCTGTTTTGTAAAGAATCATATTTTCATCCTAATTCCTTTTACTGTATGAAAAACCTTTCTAAGACATGAAAGTTATATTATTTTGTTTATTTTCATCTCTCTTTGATGGATTTGGATTTCTTTTAACGGTTTGCGATATATGACTATTTTCGTACATCTGTGTTGTGAATTCCAGATTTGCCAAACTATCGTTTCTTGATATTTTTTGATTTTTGTTGGCTAAATTAATCTTACTGGATTATTTGAAACTTTATATTTTGTTACTAGACATATCGGGGATTACCCCAGATTTTTCCTGGATTTATTTGAGAGGTTTTGATACTGTTTTCCTGACTTTGAATTTGACTTGCTGATTTCTGGCTGAACGTATTTTCTGGATTCAAATCAGTTTTGAGTTGTGTATTTCTGAAATACTATATAACTTATATATATTCGCTGGATTCGTGTGGGAGTCTATTTTTCAGATCCTTTGACGGATTCAGATTTGGATTTCTGTAGTAACAAGAATTTTAGTTTTACTGCAGTGTGGTCTTGCTGTCCTGAACTAGAGACTTCATTATTTTATCCTTATATGTGTTATCTTGCACCCGTACATGTTTATCTTGCAATTTGAACTTGATACTTGATTATGCTATGACATACTTGGCTTGTTTCTTGACATACATGCTTGTTTGACATTAATAATAAAATAACCAAGCCGGGGTTAATGGGACAGATCTAATAGTGGATAATTCAGAAATGTGTACTCGGAAAAGAATCTATTGATTCTATGTAATACTTGAGGCTTGATATTTCACTTGAGCCTTGATATTTCACTTGAGGCTTGATACTTGATTCTTGAGGCTTGTCCCTGACTACACTGCCCTACATGGTCCACTATGAAATCTAAAGCGAAACTGATGTGCTGTAGCAACCATGTGATAAAAGGATGGCACATAAAGTGCTACCTAGATAGTACTAAATACAAGATATGATATATATGAGACTTGATACTTGGCTACATGATATACTTGATACTTGATACTTGATATTTGACACATGATTACATGATACTTGATGCTTGTTACTTGATTTCATGATATTTGTTTACTTGACACTTGACACGAGCTATTTATACTTGTTCATCTTACCATACTAGTATTCAATTTGTTTATCATGCATATTTCATGTTATTAGTTAGTTTTTCCATGTACTTGTATCCTACATTATAAGTGGCCCGTAACTTGCATTGACGGGTACTTGTTTTCTTTTTCTTATTCCTGCAATTGTTAAATTGCAGACTTTGGAGAACAGGTTCCAGATGGTGTTGGAGATATGAGATACTAGTGCTGGATTTTCCTGTTTATTTATTATTATCATTGTTGCTTAAACTTGAATAAGATGTACTTTATGACTTGGATATTTATTTTGTATTTTGGACAATGTGACCCAGAATTTTGACTTATTCAGATATGGAATTATTTGAGTTTAATACATTTTGGGTTCAAGTATTCTTGTTGGTATTTTGGCTCATATGTGAATGTTGGTTGATTCTTTTGCTTCCGACTCTAATTATTTTTGTGAAATGTGTAAAGATTCTTGAACAACTTATGGATGATGAGAATCATTCGTTGGGCTTTTGTCGCATATCCGTATTCCATATTCTTTTTGGGAAGCGGGGCATGACAATGTTATTTTCTATTAAATTGTGCTACACTGCTACCATAATATCTCCAATACTGATGAAGTTGCATAACTTTTCATCCTCTCTTAGTCTAACTAACATTTACATCACTTCTTAATTTAAGCATGATTATTGTAGTAAAATTTGTTTGCCCGTCACTGTTTAATATTTTCAAAATTTTATGAACTAACTGCATTCTATAGTTTTTGAATAATTTGTATTATTTTGTCAACTTGGAATTTCCTCTCTAATCCATGATTCAGTGAAATGCTGAGTTGACATTGTTTTAGTTTTGAGTTAGATGTTCAACAATGCAATGTGATGAGTTAGATTTCAAATAATTGTGTTCTAGAAGTTGAATACAGAAGTTGAATACAAAAATTTCTATCCGTTCTGATAACAGGTTCATATTCAACCTAAAATTATGAATGCTATGCCTTTAGTTATAATCAAACTTGGTCGATATATTCAAGAAGCGGTCACTTTATATTGAATGTTATTTGTTAAGAAAATCATATTGGTGAAAGAATAGCTTCTACATAAAAAAAATCCAATCTGCCATCCTGAGATTCTTAATCAGTCTAATCAAATTTGCAGTGCAAATGCTGTATGAGAATCCAAAAGAATACAGTGGAATTGAAGTGATGGTTAAAGAAATTGTGATTAACGTGAATAATTGATGTGGAGATGATACAAGTAGAATATCTGAGATTGAGAGTTTGTGTTCATGCCTTATGAAGATCATTCGGAAATTATGACAATTTCACTACATTACTAGAGTGACATTTTGTTGAATACAGTTAAACTCCAATGTCTTAATCTTGAATAAACGTGCTAATGTAAGTAATTGATTCGTTTAGCCTTAAAATTGGGTCATCTACTGGCTATCCAAATTCTGTATTAGATTTGAGCTAATGTAAGTTATTGATTGGTTTGTTAAAGTAATTAGAACGTCAAAGTTAATCATCATATATTTTCCCTTCTTTATATATAGATCAAGTCATTCATCAGATTTAAACAACAACAATGGATAACATCATTATATATGGCCATGTAAGTTTCTCTTTTTTTTAATGACATCTACAACTCTGTCATATTAGATCAAAAAATTATTTCTTTTATGTCCTTCAGATTATAATGTTTACTTTCATACCTAACAGGTTGATGTTGACATGGAAAAAACAGTAAGTGAAGCTTTTCATTGTCTTTTATCAAATTTATTAATTATACACTTATATTCAAATTTTTTTTTCCCATTACAGGTGCAATTCCTTCGACAAATAAATCTAGGGGTTACCATTCGAGATGAACGCGAGCTTAATCTGTTATCTCTTCGCAAGGTAAGCTTAACCCCTTATTATATTAGATGCTCATTATTGATATTTTTTTAATTCTTACTATTTGTTTAGGCTCACTATTTCGTGATAAAACTATCCATATTGAAGACTCAAAGCATTGTGTTTGATCTCTATTGTAACAACCCTGTAATCTTTTTTTTTGTAGTAGAGTTGGTTGATGATGTATTAGTTGTATATTTTGTTAACTTAAGTTATGTAGAATGAGGGATTATGTAAATCTGTAATATTTAGTATTTTGGGAGATGATGTAAGTATCTGTATAGGATGATGTTATAATATAGTGATGTTAAAACCCGTACCCGCAAAGTTGTGGAGTATTGGGTTCTGTGTGTGGTTTTTCAAAGGCTTTTCTAAAAATCCATTACCTTTTCAAACGAAATCTTGGTTTTTATTTTGTATCTTGCATTATATGAAGATTTTTGCCCCCAGAGCCTTATATATATGATGCATGTGTGATGTTGCTTGGATTGGCCTGGGGAGGATTGATGTTAACTGCCTGTGATATTATATTTTTAATTGTTAGCAGAATTTCGTAAGGAATTGCTGTAAAAGGGCTAATATTTTAGGGGAGACTGTCAAAAATTTTCCCAAAATTCCTATTAGTATTCTAGAATAGAAATGACCATTGATTTTGACTTGATTGATTCCTTTTTCATTATAATGATCTTTCATCACTGATTGTGATTTTTGACAAGTTTAGTTATCAATCTATCTGCAATCTTCATGTTCTCATAATGTTTGAAATGCCTGATAGTTTGGCTTATGTGTTTTGTGAGAATCACTCTGTAATTATTTTGGGGAGTTGCGGCTAATGATGTGGTCTCTGTTATTAATTCTACCTGCATGTATCTTTTTTTAAAATTTATAACTTACATAATCTTTCACACAAAACACATAAGCCCAAGAATATAAAATATCTCATACACTGAAATGTATAAAAATTGGGGCCAACAAGCCTCTTTCAAATCAAATTTGCAGTAGGCTCTCCATTATATGGATACTAGATATATTAATATGGAGATGTAATTATACTTGATCACATTTAACAAAGGTCTTCAAATGTACATCACAACAAGCTTTCTCTCCCTCTATCTTTCTTTTTTTTAATATTTTTTTAAAATCATACATGGTTAACTAAATGAAAATAAGACAATAGGGAATTAACTCATTCAGTTTGAGGCGTAACTGCATTAGTAACTGAATTGCTACTTATGGTAGGCTACAAATCAAATATGAAATCTCTTATGTTGAAGTCACACATAGCAAGTGATTTCGATCCACTATTGTTGTAGATTCACCTACTATTTTTCAACCCCGAGCTCCTGACAAATGATCCTGCAAGATATAAATCAATAAACAACTTAATTCAGAATACATCAATGTATACTACTAAATACACATCTATATAAATTAATCTTCACGAAGACGTGCATATATTTAACTTTTTACATGGCTTTTTAGATGCTGCATTGTTCACAGAAATGTGTCGTAGGCACATGTCCACGGGTAAACCTAGTATATATATAATATAGGAAAAATGGGGTATGAGCAACTTGCTCATTTAGTAAATAAGCAATTTATAATGTTGCGTGCATGTGATTGAAAAAACCTTAAAATGGTTAGTTGTCCAATGTATCACATGCATGCCACATAATCAATTGCTCATTTACTAAATGAGCAAGTTTCTCATATCCCTTTTACCATATATATATATATATATATATATATATATGACACAAATGATTAGCATCAATGGTAAACTTTTATAATTTACCGTTTCCCTAAAATAATACATGCAATGGGGCCGTTGTTAGGAATTAAGGCGCGGCAGAGTGTTGCAGCTTATTTTGGTGTGGAGCAAATAGATAGTGAGTTTATATTTGAAGGAAACTACTAAAGATCTGACATTTGATTGTTGCCATGGAAAGTAGTTGGAGCTCCTAAGAGTGGACCTGGATCGTTGATTGAACACTGTGATCTGAATCCGACGGTTGCTGACCGGCCGATGGACCTGCAAAAAGCCTGAAACACCGGGGTGGCCCCGACAACTGACCCTCTGACGCTCAAGTCAGAACTAGAGATAGTAAGAGAGTTTGAGAGAAAAATTGCCAATAATCTTAGAACTGAGGAGGGGGAAGGGTATTTAAAGACCTGAGAAATAGTTTAGGAGATTAAGATGAATCTGTTAGATTGATATGAATTCTTTATCTCCTGTTGATTCTCCCCCTTAAGTGATAAGATTCTCTTATCAGGGATAAGAGATTAGACTTACAGCTCTCATGGGCTGGGTGTTTGTATCACCCGAAACTTCTTATATGGAGAATGTGAGACACGAGCCAGGACCTTTATATTCAATTAGTCACAATACACAGAAAATAGGAGAATTTTAAAACTTTTATTAATACAATATTACAGGCCGAGTATTTTCCATTGATTCAATAAATTACATCAGAGTATATATGAATAAAAAATAAACATTGGGCTCTTTACTTGTAGACAATGCCCTAGCTAGAGTCCTCCTGGTTTAGCGATCTTGTATCCACAACCTATTAAAGTGCGGACGTCAGCACATATACTGACGCTTAAAGGCTGATGACTAGCAGCGAATCTCCAATTACAAACATATGAAAACATGGCAAAAATATGTCAGTGTAGTTTAAGTGTTCGTGAGTGTTATGACTAGAATCTAATGCAAAGTCAACTAAGGCTAGGATGCTCCTACTTTAAGGCACGCGAGAATCTAGAATCGTATGCATCCCATGCTACATACGTCCATATCAAGTCGTTCTCCATATTTAGGGATTTGAATCCGCATTATACTTGTACACAACCTATTCCTGACAGATACAACGTGACTGATGAGGTTGCAGACGTGGTCAAGTCCGACTAATGCAATACGCTCATGGTGTCTATGTTTGCCACTACTACCCGGCGAACCGGACCTCACTCAAAAACCAGACGAACCCTCTGATGAATAAGTCCGGTTTAGTGGAGAGGCTAACTCTAGAGCTTTGATTTTGTTCATGATTCTAATAAAAATTAAGGATTAGTACATAGTGGAGATGTGATGAAAGTGAGAGAAAAACATGAGTATGAGAGCTAGAGTTTACGGTGTGAGTGTGAGCCACAGAATGCATGCTTGATGAGTCAAGACATAGCGTGGGCACTACTTAGTAATGATCGGATTTTAGTCATGCTTGTGGATTGTTTGGTGACTACAAGAGGATCGTGTGCCATGAAGGATGCTGAATTGCCACAGAATGCATGCTTGATGAGTCAGGACATGGCGTAGGGTTCCCCTCTAGGTTTTCTGTACACGAGCTTGTACTCATAGATCATCTAGGATACTTACCGTAGTTACAGAAGTAAATTAAGTCATGACGGGGGATTGAACCCTACAAAGATGAAGAACGAATAAGAGGCTTGCCCTCGGACCTATGTAGTATGGGATGCATAGAATCCGAACAAATGTGCATTAGTGTCATGTAATATAAATAACTGTATTAAGGACTAAGTGCACAATCACAACACGACATCATTAGGGTATTCCCTTTAGTTTGATTTGTGACAAGTTTGTGTTTGTTAAATATGGAAAATAAGTTATACTATTTCCGGCATAGAGAGGATGGCCGTGTAAAATGTTCGTCGGTTGAATAAACTGACGTACCCACAGTTTTATATGCAGGTAAATGACATGATAAAGATTAAAGAGGAATAGATGCTTAAAGATTATTAAATGTTGTTGTACTTTATTTTAAATGTTGTAAATTTACTTCCGCTGTGCAATGTAAAGTTTTCATGTAAACTCTGATGTAAAGTGAAAAGTTTTAAATTCCTTGTAAAATTGTACTAAATGAAGTGTAAAGATCCTGTGGAATCTCAAATTCAGTGTATTTTGGAATTCGGGGCGTTATAGTGCATTGAACTCATTGTTTGGAATCTGAGAGTTGTTAATGGAGCTCGAGCAGAGAGCAAAGTGTTAAACTCGTTGTTGACGGAGCTCGCCCGGTGATTGGAGCATTGAACTTGTGGTTTGGAGTCTACGAGTTGTTAATGGTGCTCGAGCCGAGAGCAAAGCGTTAAACTCGTTGTTTAAAGTCAACAAGTTGTTGATGGAGCTCACACGGTGATTGGAGCATTGAACTTGTTGCTTGGAGGCTACGAGTTATTAATGTAGCTCGAGCAGAAAGCAAAGTGTTAAACTCATTGTTTGGAATCAACGAGTTTTTGACGGAGCTCTCCCAGTGAGCAGAACGTTGAACTCGTTGTTTGGAGCCAACAAGTTGTCGACGGAACTTGAGTGAAGAACAAGGCATTAAACTTGTTGTTTGGAGTCAATGGTTGTTGATGGAGCCTGAGCGAAGATCAAGGCATTGAACTCATTGTTTGGAGTCAATGGTTGTTGATGGAGCTCGTGCGGAGAGCAGGGCGTTAAACTCATTGTTCGGAGCAAATGAGTTGTTGACGGAACCTAAGCAAAGAACAACGTGTTGAACTCGTTGTTGGAGTCAATGGGTTGTTGATGGAGCCTGAGCGAAGCGCAAGGCATTGAAGTCGTTGTTTGGAGTCAATGAGTTATTGATGGAGCGTGCGGAGAGTGGGGCTTGAACTCGTTGTTTGGGGTTAACGAGTTGTTGATGAAATTCAAGCAGTGAACAGAGCATTGAACTCGTTGTTTGGAGTCAACAATTTGTGGATGAATCTTCAGCAGAGAGCAAGCTATTGAACTCATTTTTTGGGGTCAGCAAATTGTTTTGCTGGAGCTCAGGCGATGTGCAGAGCGTTGAACTTGTTGTTTGGAGTCAGCGAGTTGTTGATGAAGCTTCAGCAGAGAGCAAGCTGTTGAACTCGTTGTTTGGGGTCAATGTGTTGTTAATGGAGAGCAAGGTGTGGAACTCGTTGTTTGGAGCTAATGAATTGCTGGTGGAGTTTGTGTGTAGAGCAGAGCATTGAACTTGTTGTTTAGAGTCACGAAGTTATTGTTGGAACTTGTTCCGAGTCTTCTTGATATTGAAGTGTAGTCCCTTGTGTTTGTTCGGTGTTGAGGTGATTCCATTATTCTCTTTGCTGACAAGTAGTTATGCACATCGAAAAAGGTCCTCAGAACATTGAGCTTGCTTTCTTTCTCGATACGTGACACTTGATGGAGTTGAGACTCATCCATTTGCGTGGTGCGTCATGGGGGACAGAGTTGGAACTTGCTCAGGTAAAGATGGTAGGAAAGACTTAGTCTTTCCCGCCTAAGAAAGTATTGTCTTGAATTTTATTCTTAAGAGTTGAGACGGCCCTGGGGAGCTGTTAGCTGGCAGGAGGCATGTGAATATGTTTGTGTCTCTTAGGCGGAGCATCCCTCTATTGTGTGGCTTGTTGTTGAGATTGTTGATCTGTGACTGCTTTCTTTGTAACTAAAGAAAAGGCCCCGATCATGTTGTTTATAGCTAATGAGCTATCGAGTGATGAGGTTAACTCTGAAAGTGCGTGGTTGCAGGTTGCCAAAGTAACTCTGAGCTATGGATATGGATTCTGAACTTGTTAGTTTAGGTAGTAATAGGTTTCAGGAGCAGATTGAATGGCACGTTGAACTCCAGACTAGCTTTGTCTCAAGTTGCTAAAGTAACATTGAGCCATGGGTATGGACTCCAAACCTGTTGTCGATGCATTAAGGAGTTGTAGGTACAGACTGAATGGTGAGTTGAACTCTGAACTTGCTTTGTTGCAAATTTTTAGAGTAACTCTGAATCACGGGTATGGACTCCAAACTCATCTTATAAGGAGCTTTTAAGGAGTTTTTAGTGTCGTTTTTAGGAGTAGGCTTGACATGCCTCTCATTGTATTCATCCGTAGAACTGTACAAGAATTTTGCAAAAGTTAATACTATATTTTATTGAAAAAGAGAAATAAGTGGCTGCTCTAGTGGCTGGCTTTTATTACATGCACTAACCGGTAGTGAAAGCGGTCTTTATTGAAAAATAAAACTAAATGGTTGCTCTAGTAGCTGGCCTTTATTTAGAAAATTTTGAAAATACATGGAGGGGGTGGGCATTAAGTGCCCTTGTTTAAGTTCATGAGGTGTTCCACTTTCCAAGTCCTTGCTGATATCTCCTTGCCCCCTGGGTCTTCAAGTTGATGAGCCGTTAGGCGAACAACTTGGTAGACCTTGCGTGGATTTGTCTATTTTGGAGCGAGCCTCCCATTGTTTTGCATAGAGAATGAGAGATCTTCGGATTTGTCAATGTGTTTAATCAGGACTATTTCTTTCCGTTGAATGAGCGGAGTGGCTTCGGGCGGGGATTCAAATATCTCATAGTATTCTGAGGAGGACGAATTTGGACCTGGTGGGAGATGATTCGACAGGTTTGGAAGTTCTACGCAGGATTGTATAGTGAGTAGCTTCAAGCTTGTTTATGGGCTTGGATTTAGTGTGACTTCTTTCCGGAGGTAGCTGTATGGCATTGAGGGGGGGGGGGGGGATCGAGCCCCCTATTGTAGCGGTTAGCATGCTCGTGCTGCTGTTGGGTTCCTACAACTTGGCCTACGCTTGCTTTTGTTAGGAACTTCACTTTCATGTGGAAGGCAGAAGCAACTACATGGAAGGCCACAAGGCCAGGATGGTCGAATATTGCATTGTATGCGGCTTTGAGATAGACTATCATAAAGTCTAGTGCTTCTGTTCGAATAGCAGGGACTTTTCCTGCTGTCACATCGAGTGTCACGATTCCTTCTACTTGAACGGGGACACCGGAGAATCCGTGGAGTGTATAGCCGGCTAACTTGAGCTGGTCCCGGGAGAGCTTTAGGCCATTGAAAGTGTTCATGAAAAAGATGTTTACCGAGCTGTCGTTGTCCATCAGGATGCGTTATACCTCATGACTAACCATGCAGAGGTTTATGACTAATACGTCACAAGGAGGTGTTCTTACACCTTCTCAGTCCTTGCCAGAGAAAGATATCGGGGTCCCGGTGCTCTTGGTAGGCGGGATGTTATGTACAGATTTAACTTCCCTGACGAAAGCTTTGCGGGAGGAGTTGGAGTCTCCCCCCATCGGACCTCCGTAAATGGAGAGGAGAATAACCATGTGTTCTGAGTCTTGCCATTTGGAGGGCCTCTCTTGATGCTTATTAGCTCTCTCAGCCGGATGTAATGCACCGAATTCCTAACCTAGGAACTTGTGACATTACTCCAGGATCTTCCTTCAAATGAGTCACAACACATAAAAAATCACAGAAAATTTAAAACTTTTATTACTTCAAATGTTATTACAATGTCCAATTTAATTACAGCAATTACAAAGAATATAATATTACAACAATTTACAATAAGTTACAATAAATGGACAATGTCTTGACTTGGATGCTTTAATCAACTTGAGCCTCTCGCGCCTCCAATACAGCGGATGATCCTGCAACTGAAGAGTGGGCACGTCAGTTGAATACAACTGACGCAATGCTATATACGACCATCCTCTCTATGCCGTATTATACCGATTCCAAACCACAACAACCACAATATTTTATGACAAAGAAAATGTGAGCAAACACAATGTCGATGTATGAAATGACCTAGAACTAATGCACACTCAATGCACACGATGCTCTTAGTCTAATGCATGCTTAGTTGGAGAGATATGCATCCCATACTACACATTCCCCAAACAAATGACGTTCTCCACATTATTGGTGTTCGATCCCCCGCCATGCAACCTATCTTGTGCTCTATCTTGTCTCGAACATTAGTGATGAAGAGATTGCAGTCACCGCAGTCACTACAGTCAATAGTGGTGTCAGGGTAACCCCCATTTTGTTTCTCACTATGCCCGGAGGTAGTCGTGCGGTCTCTCTTTTCCGACGCTACCATAAAAATATCAATATCACAGAAAGTTCCTCCTTTCGGACATCTTTCAAAAACTCTAATACGAGAATAAGGCTTCACGGTACCCCTGCTAGCCAAGGATATTAGAGTTCCACGTACGCCGCTTCACCCTAAGTCCCTACTCGTGTTGAACAGCATATGACATGGCGGATCCTAAGGGTTTCCCTCTTCTCCGCTAGCTCTCATACTTACACCAAGTCGAACTTGCAGTGGAGGCGACATCGCCCCGCCAGTCCTCATCAAAAGTTGTTATGGGCATATAGGCACGCATGCCGAGAGTCACGGAGCCTTACTCCTACCCGGAGTCTTGTTCGGCGCTCCCTGCCCGCGTTAAACAAAACTTAGGATTTAGCCAGGCGTGACGACACAATGCGTCCCCCTGACAGGCGAACACAACACCCACAAGTGCCTGTCCTTACACACTCGGTAACTCGACCTACCCTAAGTCTCTACCCAACACAGGTGGTGTCAAAAGATGCCCACGACTAAGGCCACGACTATAGAATAGGGTTAACTCTACCACTATGTTGAGTTATTATCATTACTACTATTTTACCTGATTCTAATGGCACTAATTAAAGTTCTAATCCATTTTTATTAATATGTGCTTAGTAGCACTAGGCGACCTAGTCTCACAGCCATATCTTGACCCATCATAGGTCTTTACTAAAAATTCCAGTCACTACCCAATACTAGGGTGAACAATCAAGTTCTGGACCCAAACTTAGGGGTTACTAAATATAGGATTTGACTCACGGACCTACCATAATTGATAAATCCAATTTACTGTTATAAACTTACTAGGTGATCTAGTTCTACCCGACTAATCAATTAGTTAGGAGATCTGTCAACTAGCCTCTCACCTAACTTAGATGTCACAACTAGATGGTTTATAAATACAAGTTAAGTTCTAGTTCATTCTAACTTACTCATTTGAAATGTATCCAACCCGCACTAGGGTCCAATTGGGCTCTCAAGCTCGGCCCACTACATGGGCCCATGAAGACTGGCAAATCGACTACGTCGATTGCCACCGTCGGTCACGTTTGGAGTCGCATGCCACCTTGGCCCGAACAAATTGCTGCTCCCGCTAAACATCATGCTTCATGGTATCTCCTATGATGCTGGATTTCCCTCCTTAGACGGCAAGCACGTCGGCGTCTGAGTCGTCGCTCCAACACGTACGGGGGTCATGGGTTTCTAAACTGCCCGACACAAATCTCACATAAACGGACTTGAATCCGAGGGCTCTAACTCAACCAAGTGATCCTAAGCAACTTAAACACAAGCAAGTCCTAGATTGAGACTTCAAAAGTGGTCAACAATAACCTCCAACCCTAAATACAACACACAGTATCTTAGCTCTATTCTAGTCCATCACTAAGGACCTAGAAATAACCATGCCTTGGATAAGATGATCTAAATTGGTCTAAAATTATTTCACATCAGTAACCAATCAGAATATGGCTTATAATAACATCTACAACACTCAAATAGTCATACAGGGCTCCATCATATCAATGTCACTTCAAATAGTAAACTTGGGTTCGGGTCTGACAGAATCAGTATACTATAAAAATCATATAAAATACCACACTGCATCACAAATTTACATTCTTAGGCTTTATGGAAAGCTCTAGGTGTGCTATACAACTTCCTAGTTGAACATTTTCAGAAATTCAGAAGTTAACATGCTAAAAAACTTGCTCCTTTACCATGCAGCAAAATCATTTCCAGAACAAAGCACTTTGTGTACAATGTTAAAAAATTATCTTATATATATCAAATGTTAGTGGATTGACATGAAATTTAAGAATAAAGCACATAACATACATTCACAACTCATATCCAAAATTCAAGTCTTTTCATAAAGTATATCTTGAGTTATGCCTTTTTTTATTAACACCCAAAACAGAGCATTCAACAATAGCAGTTCTGTTTATCATTTTGACTAGCTAAGTTTGAATGATTTATTTAAAATAGCTATATTGGTCCAAAATTCATGATATTTGAAAATTAAGCTCTAGACATACAATAGAACAACAAAAAATAATTTCAAGTCATTCCCATGAGTACACAGTGAGTTCCAAGTATTTTAATCTACAACAGTAATATGCAACAAGATCTGTTCTGTTTTTGACCAACATGCAAGTTCGTATTTTTATTAATTAGAAGAAAAAATCATAAAAATCTAGAAATATTATTGAAGGTTTATGACACATTTATGATCATCCCATAAAAACTTTGGACCAGAATATCAAGTAGTGTTCATGTTATTAACTTCGTACTGACAGGAAAAAATTCTACTTTTAACAATGTTGCCGTTTTGGTTTCTTTTAGCATGAATCTAGCCTTTAGACTCCTAATCTTTTGCATGCATTCGGTTTTAGACATTATAAGAGATTTAATACTATATTCCAACCATTTCACAACAATTTAAAACAATCATGAGGTTAGAAACACCCACCTTGATGATATGATGAAAATGAGGTCCTACAAACTCCTAGCTTTAAGTTTGACCTTCTTGCTCCTAGCGCCTTGCCTCTAGCTCTCTCTCTCCTTCTCTCTTCTTCTCTTAGAAAATTTCAGAATTTGTGAGAATGAGAGAGTGCGATAGGGTTAAATAAAGGGGAGTGAGAGGGGGTGAGTTCAAGTGTCATGTGGTTTTTTCTAAAGCCGTGAGCTCTTGTGCTTGGTTTTGACAAGGGATGATCCATGGTTTGATTCTAAACCATTGGATCAAGAATGAGAAGTTGATGGAGTGCTAGATCTTTGTGCATGTAAAAGGGGTATATTGATTTGTATTTTTTAATGAATACAACATAAGTATGAAGTACATTATTATATGAGGTACATTATTATGTACAAGTACAATTCGTTCATATATACATACATACATATACATATATAACTAATTGGAAATATAATTCCAAAAATATAATTTTATTTATAATAGAAAATTTTCATACAAAATTTAGGGTTGTTACACCGGAGGAGTTTCGGCATTGTTATTTTGTTGGACAAATTGAAAGAGATAGCCCCGACGAATTAGGCCTTCAAGTTCTTCTTTGAGGGCTCGACAATTGTCAGTAGTGTGTCTGTGGTCTTTATGAAATGTGCACCACTTGTTCTTATCCATTCTCTTGCTAGATGTTGACATCTTGGGTAGAGGGTAGATTATTCCGTTCAACTCAACTTCCATGAGGATGGATGATATGCTTGCGTTGAGAGGAGTGAACTTGTTGAAGCGTGGTTCTGGAAGGTGGACGACATTGACCTACGCTGTCTTTCTAAAACTTCCTGGGTTCTTCCTCGCTTGCATTCTTCAGTTTGTTCCCGAAAGATGAATCGTTCTTGCCTTGAGGATAAAGGGCTTCCTCAACTCTAATATATTTGTCACTCCTTTCTAGGAGCTTAGTGTAATTTTTAGGAGGCTTCTTTGTGAGGGAGACTGCCAGGTCTTTGTTAGTGATGTTGTGGCGGAATGCAATAGCCGCCACTGAAAAATTTACTCAACTCGTATGCACACAATTAAATCCTAAACTGCTGCCCACCACAGGCTGCCTCAAAAAGGGTGTCCGGATGTTAGGTACCCTTTATACTTTGCATATTCATATATCCTCTCTCTCTCTGTCCTTCATCCACGATATGGGACAAAAGTCTACTTTAGCAACATCACGTCATACCCAAACACACCAGCCAATTCTTCATCTTCTTTCCACATTTTTGTCCTTTAGTGCAATATTAATGCCAAAGCCCCATAGAACTCCTTATAGGCCACATCACTAATCCATTTAATTCCATGACCCATAGAAACTCAATAGGCCAACCACACTCCTCTCATTTATTATTTTTATTGTTTCTCACAAATCTAGGGTGTTACATTCACCTCCTCTTAAGAATTCAGCGTCGTCGCTGAATACAGGACGTACAATCTAGCACATGATCGCCTTTCTAGTCGAATGTAGACTTATCTCCTAGATCAACTACATATATCGCTGCCCACCAAGGGTCTTACACATCACACATCGCTGCCCACCAAGGGTCTTACGCATCGCACATCGCTGCCCACCAAGGGTCTTACGCATCTCATATATACAAGCTCTACATTCGATATCGAAAATTGGCTCTGATACTGTAACCCCTGTGACTCAGTATTGTATTTTGTTGTATTTAATTATTTTCCTGGTTAGTTTATTCTTGATTGTATTCTCTGTCTCTTTGAATCGCGTGTTGTTGTTTTCCCTTATAATTCATTGTTGCTTTGGTTCAGCCTTGTCTTCTCAATCTGATTGATCTACACATTTATTCTTCTTCTTGTTCATTGATTAAACCTAATTCATGGCATATTTGTTTAATATCTTACTATTTCCCTACCTATTGGATTCTACCCATTAACCCAAACCCGCTTTGATGTGATATAACCCTACTAAACACACCCAAACCCTAATTATCAAAACCCTAATATCCCTATCTCTCCCTACTGCCATCACCCCCCCATCCTAATTTCTCTTTCTCCCGCCTACCCTCAAACCCCGCTGCTTCGATCCCCATCGCCGTCGCCCCTCTCCTCCTCCACACGATCACCTTGCTCCTCTCCTGCCTCGCTGTGCCTCCCCGCAGCACATCCCCTTGCCCCGCCATCATCGTCTTGATCCCTTGACATCACTGTCCCTTGCTCAAACGGTGTCACCCTGTCCCTAGTGCCGCCACAGTCCTCGTCTTCTCCCCTAGCATCGCCGTCGCCCCAGCGTCGCCCTAGCATCGAGCTACCCTTGATGCTGTGCTTGCAGCCGTCGTTGTCCCCTACTGTTGCCGCCCCTTGCCGTTGCTGCTACTGTTGCTTGCTGTCGTTCCTGCCGAGTGTGGTGGTGAGCACATGCACCATACGTGTATTGTTGGTTTTGGCTCTCCTGCTCTTGTTCGTGTGTTCTCCCGTTCGTGTCTCGTGTTCGTGTGTCGGAATCCATTCCTGTTATTCTTTCATCATCTTCTTCGTCTTTATCGGGTAAGTAGCTTGTATGCATTTGTTCTTCATACAAGTTAAATACCGTAAGTAGTCTTGTATGCAATTTTGTTGTCACTCTCATGAAAATCATATCTTGTTAAGTTGACCCGTTGCCTTCCTCTCTTGATCATGAGTATTTCACAGTAGTTGTCACCCATTGCATGGAAATAAACTAGTTTAGATGGACATCTTGATGTGTATATGCTTGTTTGTGACATACCGTATATTGTAGATGATTGTTACATGGATGCTAGTTAAATGTATTATCTCATTGTAGACTGTTAATACATATGCCATGCTTACTTAAGTAACTTATATATACCATGCTTTGTATGACATCTTAGATTGGATCTATTGTAGTTAAATTATTTGATGAAATGCATAAAATAAGATTCTTTTTACTCCTGCCCTATTTTGGTACAGTATTTTCGACCCTGTTAAAATCAGCAAAATAAATAAAATTGTGAACATAATTGGTAGGCTTTGTTTTCTAGTTTTCAGAACTTTTGACAGATCTAAATCCTGATTTTTAATGCATGAGTTATCGCTGTTTTACTGCATTTGTATTGTAAATTTCAGATTCTGAATTATATAATTTCTTTATGAATTATTATTTTAAAACTGATGATTAAAGTAAAATTTAGACTTGATATTTTTCTGTGTGCTTAGATATGATTGGGATAAATCCCTAATTTTTAAAAAATTATTTAATGACTTTTATAACTCATTTCATGCTTATGAAACCAATCACTATTTTTTCCAAACTGCATGCTGTTCAGTAAAGAATTACATTTTAAACCTGATTCTATTCGTTTTTTATGAGAACATTGTGAATATGAACTGTAGCCTGATTTGTCTATCTTATCACCCTTTTGACGGATTTGGATTTCAAATTGTATTTTTGAATTATCTCTGTTTTGGTACTGTTGTGTCTGAACTTTCAGAATTACAATTTTACTGAGTTACTCTACTTTCCCAATTATATTGACTATTCTATCTGAAATAAATTTTCATGATATTTTATATGTTGAGACTAGATATGCTAGGGAATCTTCCAGATTTTTCTCAGATTAATTATGATGTTTTTAAAACCTTTTTCATGCTTATAAATAATATTTTGCATATGCTGGCTAAACATAAATGCTGTATTAAACATTGTTTTAAACCTTGTTAATGTAGTTGTTGTATGACTTGCATATATGCGCTAGATTCAGAAAAGAGTCTAGTTTCTAGATTTTCTGAGGGATCAAGATTTTACAGTTTTGTAGCAGCGGAAATATGAGATTTGGTGCAGTAGTGTCTTGCTGTCCAGAACTGAAAGTTTCGTTATTTTGACTGTTATAAGTTGTTTTGTCACCTGTTTGTATTTCTTATTCATTTTAGACTTTTCCTTTGTGTTGGATCTTGTAGGCGAAGCAACAAACACTAGAGGGGGGGGGGGGTGAACAGTGTTAATTAAAAACTGCGGAATAAGTAAATTTTTCTTCGGTGCAGTCGACTCAGTTGTGAACCAGTCGACTGATATGACCAAATAAGAGCAAATATAAACAACTCTGTGCAGTCGACTTAAAGATGAGACAGGCGACTGAAGACACAGTTAATGAACAACTTATACGAGACTGACCAGTCGACTGATAGTGCAAGGAGTCGACTGTCCAGACAAGTTTCACAGAACTTAAGTAGACAAAAGGTAAATGCAAGATCAAGAAAACCAATCACAGAGTACACAAGATATATCCTGGTTCGGTCCTTCCGACCTACATCCAGTCCCCAAGCAACCCACTTGAGATTTTCACTATTCTTGAAAAACAAGTTTACAAGAATACCCTACGGCATTAAGACAACAACCTTGTCTAACCCGTAGACCTTTCTCTCAACCAGTGAAAGCAGACCCACTCTACTACCAAGAGTGAAACGACCGACTCTACACCCTAGAGTCTAACTCTCCATCCGAGAGCAAAAAGAAACAATAAAAATCTTACAGTCAACCTATAGCCTTGTTGGTGTTATGTGTTGTAGAACGTGGCTAAAAATAGGTTGACTTCTATACCCAGTCCAGAACGAAATCGTTGTTATACTGGACTGAGTGTAGAGAACCAGAGATTTTAAACTTTGAAAGCTTTTTCACTTTTTCTCTTAGAAATCTCAAGAATACTCGGAATCTTAAAAAGTATTGTTGTCAGATCTTTTCAGTGAGATCTGAACTCTATTTATAGAGTTAGATCTCCTGGACGTTGGGAGACAGTTATTCCAACTGTCAACCAACGGATCTTAAAGCTTTTGATTTTGAAAAATCGATTTTGAAAACAGAAAACGGTCAAAAGCACTCGAACAGTCAACTGGGTTGCCATAATGAGTCGACTGGTCAGCGTTTGAATAAATTTAAACAGTTTTGTACTCTCAGTCGACTGCCAGAGGTATCAGTCGACTGGTACTCAACAGTTAAATTATTTCAAACTGTTTTGACTCTTTTTGTTGTTTTTGAAAAACACACATTATAAAATTATGAGTGTATGTGTGTGTGACAAGGCTTTACAACATACTAAGACTCAACAAAAGTAAAATTACATTGTTTACAAGACATGATAATTTATTGACACATTTGAGCTTGAGGTCTTGAGTCTTGAGTCATGATTTGAGTCTTGAGTCTTGTCTTGAGTCTTGTCTTGAATCTTGTCTTGAGTGTTGTCTAAAACAGTCTTTATCTGGAGCCTTTGTGCTTGTTCATTTGTTCAGCTGAAATAGTCTTTTGTATGTACAACCTGCAATTTTAGCTGTATAGCATAGACACATGTTGCAGTGTGTTGTGATCATCAAAATCAAGAATCAACATTTTGTTCTTGCAATGTATTTTTGCCCTGTTTGTGTTCGTTCAACCTGTTTAATAATAATGAAAAATAATCAAGTTGGGGCTTAAGAGAAAGATCTAGTAGTGGACAATATAGAAATGTGTACTCAAAATGGGACTCGTTTTTCCCAACTGTTTACTGTGGTACCAACTATTTTTCTCTGGATGCATGAGGGCATGATCCATGACACCATTTGCTATTACTGTTACTGTTATTGTTTGTTTGAACACACAGGTCAATAGGTTCCACTACGAAATTTTAAAACGAAACTGTTTGCATGTAGCAACCATGTGGTAAAATTTGGGATGCATGAAGTGCTACCTATATAGTAATGAATATTAGACGTAAGAATAACTGTTTCACTATCACACCCTGTTACTGTTATCGTTGTCCCTTACTGTTACTGTTACTGTTACTGTTATCTTTACTGTTTATTTATTATTTCCCGTTATCTGTAGACTGTCATCTACTGTTGCTTTTCTCCCTGTTGGTACTTCCTATTTTTGTTTCATATTTCTCTTTTTCTTTTTCCTGTTTGTACTACTTCCTACCTGGAACTTGCAACTAACGGGCCTTCTATTTTCCTTGTCTTCCTATTTTCTTGTAATTGCTATATAAGCAGGTTTTAGTGATCAACTGCCCGCTGGAGTTGGTGAGCAAAAGTTTTGAGCTTCGCATTGGAAAATTTTGCTTAATGATTTGTTTTAAACTATTTTATTCATGTTGCTTTAATGGGACTTGTATTGGGCTTGTAGTCCCGGAGTATTGTTTTGATTCAGATCATGTATTTATTTGGAATATTTATTACTGTTGCAAATGAATAATGTTGGTTAATAATTGTTCATGAATTCGCAGTTAAGTATATTGTTATATTTACTATTAGGCTGAGTTAAGTAGATCCGTACAGCTTATGGATGGTGAAAACCATTCGTTGGGCTTAGTCGCGTACTGTATTCTGTATTCCTTTTGGGAATCGGGGCGTGACAGGGTTTTTTGTTGGTATCAGAGCCTTAGATTTGGATAATGTGTTAGTTTGGCTAATACATTAGACAGGCTTGACTCAGTCAAGATTTACTCAACTATTAGCAGGCCATGTACTACACAAAAAATTGATAATCAACTTGATCTGAATGATAATTATTTTGGATTTTGTGCAGACTATGGCTCGCGGGAATGCTTCGTCTTCTCGCTCGCAAGAAGACCACCTTAAGTTGGCAACTGTTACTCAGCTTCTATAGCAGATTGCTCAGATGTAGCGGGAGCACAGCGAACTGGTTAAGGCCGCATTGGAGGTGCTAATCGGAATGTTGTCCCGACCCCCGTTGTGCCTACCCTTGTAGTTTTGCCACCTCGTACTGGTACCGTTGTGTACTTCATGTGGCTGCACTTTGATAAGTTTGCTGGTACTGAGATGCTACTTAAGGCTGAGCAGTAGCTGATACGGACGGAGAGCCTGCTACAGGCAGCTAGGGTCGCTGATGCCGACCGTATGGATGTGGTGTGCATCCAGTTGGTGGATTTGGCCCACATCTGGTGGACGGCAGAGTTCGAGAGGCTAGAGCGGCCTATTGCTTGGGCTACTTTCGCTCAGAGCTTCCTGGAGAAATTCTTCCCTTGCATAACCTGGGTAGAAATGGAGCATTAGTTTCTTGCCCTGAAGCAGGTTGGTTGGTTGGTTGTTTGGTTGATTTGTTAGTGCTGTGTTTTGAGATTTTTTTACGTACTATATATGTAGTATTGTAACACCAAGTTTTTCTTGGAATAGGGCACTAGATCCATGGACGAGTATGCCACGGAGTTCACCAAGCTTAATCACTTTGCGACCAACTTGGTGGTGAATGAGGTTCCTTTTTGGGTCTTGACCAGGGGATTCAGGTGCACTTAGCCACCCATTGTCTCCGTACATATGCAGATGCCTTGGAGGCAGCTCGAGCCACAGAGTAGACTCGAGCTTGGAAGACCCCTTCTCAGTGGGTTGTGCAGTACCCCGCTGCTGTTACTACCAGGCCCACTGGAGGCTCGATTAGGAGGTCAGCTCCGGTCCTTGCCATCAGGACAACTCCCTACCGTTTTGCTCCTCCACGGAGGGATGTTGTTTGCAACTTTTGCCAGATCCCTAGGCACTTGTGCAAGGACTACTAGAAGGCCAACCGCCGGTGTATCGGGTGTGGTGCTATCGACCATTTGGTCTGGGAATGTCCTCAGAGGAGGCACGACCACGCCGCAATCACGCCAGTCCGTAGTTAGGTCAGGCCGCCACTTCTCCCTCAGCGTCAGATCATAGGTCAGAGAACTGCTGCTCCAGGGAGAGGTCAGGCTTTCAACTTGACAATTGAGGAAGCTGAGACCGTGGAAGAAGTCATTGCAGGTATTCTTTTGTGTTTATCTTTTGTTGTTCTATTATATGTTCCTTGTTTTATTTATTTCTCTTGCATCTTTCTTTCATGTTGTCTTTCCTGCACCATTTTTTTTCATTTTCCTGGGTTATCTTCCACTGTTCATCTGTTCATCTTTTTCCCTTCTTTTGACTCATCTTAAGTGTCATTCTTGTTAATTCCTTTCCTGCTCATGTTCTTTTTAATTTCGGGGCAACCCATTCCTTCGTCTCCTCCCGCTTTGTTGATTAGCATCAGTTGGAGTGCAGTGTTTTGTTGGTAGCCTAGAGCATCACCATAGGTGGTGGTGTTTTCTTCTGTTCCTGGGAGTGCAAGCAGAGTCTCGTGGTGATTGGAGGTGCAGATTTCAGAGCAGATCTGATTGTGATCGGAAGTTCAGGGTTTGATGTATTTCTCGGCATGGATTGGCTGGGTGAGTCCTACACTATTATTGATTGCCGAGCGAAGAAGGTTGTTTTTAGGATGCCAGGCCGTGCAAAGTCTGAGTTCCAAGCTGGGGAGTTACCCCTTGGGCGTGGTCAGGAAGTGGTTGTAGATGCAGGTTGTGCAATGGAGTTGCACATAGGCTGTGAGGCTGCACCTCTTGTAGTGTGAGAATTTTTGAATATGTTTCCAGAGGATTTGCTTGGACTACCCGTGGACAGGGAAGTGGAATTCGGTATTGAGGTTCAGCAAAGTGCTGCGCCGATATCGAAGAGTTCCCACCGGATGGCACCAGTTAAGCTAGCAGAGCTGAATGTGTAGGTTCAAGGATTGCTAGATTTGGGTTTCATCAGGCCCAGTGTTTTCCCGTAGGGCGCTCCAGTCTTGTTTTTCAACAAAAAGGACGAGATTCATCGATTGTGCATGGATTATCGTGAGCTGAACAGTGTTACAGTGAAGAACTGGTATCTGCTACCCAGGATCAATAATTTGTTGGATCAGTTGGGTGGAGTTGCTATCTTTTCGAAGTTGGACCTTTGCTCGGGTTATCACCAAGTGAAGGTGAAGGCAGCTGATGTGCAAAAGACTGCGTTCAAGACCAGATATGGGCACTACGAGTTCTGAGTGATACCTTTCGGAGTCACAAATGCGCCAGCAGTATTCATAAGTCTGATGAACAAAGCCTTCTTTCTATTTCTGGACAGATTCGTGGTGGTCTTCATAGATAACATTCTGGTGTATTCTCGGAACAGGAGGATCATGCTGATCATCTGAGGTTGGTTCTGCAAACCTTGCAGGAGAATTAGCTCTATGGGAAACTCAGCAAGTGTGAGTTCTGGCTTGATTGAGTTACCTTCTTGGGGCATATTATCTCAGGCCATGGAATCTCTGTTGATCCTTCTAAGATTTCTGCGGTGAAGGATTGGCCTGTCCCTAAGTCAGTTTCAGAGGTGAGAAGTTTCCTTGGTTTGGCCGGGTATTATCGGAAATTTATCCAAGACTTTTCAAAGATCACTGGGCCATTGACTAAGCTAACAAGAAAGGATCAGAAGTTTGTCTGGGATGGAGCTTGCAGTGGAGCTTTTGCAGTGTTGAAGAGCCGTTTGACGTCAGTGCCAGTGTTGACTATTCTGGATGGTTCGGGTGGTTTTTTGGTTCACTGTGACTCTTCTAGCAAGGGCCTAGGTGCAGTGTTGATGCAGAAGGGCCGAGCTGTTGCTTATGCGTCTAGACAGTTAAGGCCACATGAGAAGAACTACCCTACCCACGATTTGGAGTTAGCTACGGTGATCTTTTCTTCTTTAAGGGTTTGACAGTTGTCAGTAGTGTGACCATGATCTTTGTAAAATGTGCACCACTTATTTTTGTCTCGTCCCCTGCTCGGCGTTCGACATCGTGGGGGGAGGGCAGATTATTCTGTCCTTCTCAACTTCCATAAGGATGGATGATACGCTTGCATAGAGAGTAGTGAACTTGTTGAAGCGTGGCGCTAGAGTTCGACGGCGTGAACCTGGACCATTTTTCTAAAACTTCCTGAGTTCGTCATCGCTTTTATTCTTCCGTTTGTTTCCGCAAGATGAATCATTCTTGCCTTGAGGATAGAGAGCTTCCTCGATCCTAATATACTTGTCACTCCTTTCCAGGAGCTCAGTGAAACTTTTGGGTGGCTTTTTGGCTAGAGAGGCTTTTAGGTCTTTGTTAGTGATGTTGTGGCGAAAAGCTACAGCCGCTACTGAAGTGTTCAAGGAGGAAATCGACCTTGCTTCAGTTGTAAAGCGTTAGACAAAGTCTTTAAGCAGTTCTCCATCACTTTGTTTCAGTTCCAATAGAAAAATACTTGTTTTTTCAGCCTTGCGGCTAGTAATGAAGTGTGCAATGAAGAGCTCCTCGAGCTGATCAAAGGAGAATATTGATTCTGGAATCAGGTGCGAGTACCATTCCCTTACTGATCCTTTCTGTGTTGAGGGAAATGTTCGACACAAGAGCGCCTTAATGGCGTTACAGACCATCGTGAGTGTTTTGAAGCTCTCGATATGGTCAGTCGGGTCTGATTCTCCATTGTAGGATTCAAAGTGAGGAGCTTTGAAGTCCCTTGGAATGGGTGCATCGAGAATGGTTTTGTTGAAGGGAAGTTGATTAGGGTGGTAGGCCCTGCTGGAGCGGTTTCTCTTATTCTTCATCTGTTCTAGACGATTCTCTACTTCTTGGATATGGTAAAGGAGTTGGTCGTCCTTCCCTTGAAATCCAATTAAGTCGTAAGATCCTTCGTTAGGGGGCTGGCCCATATCTCGACTTCCTTGGATAGCATGGAGGATGTCGAGCTTGTACTTATCCAGTTCGACCCTTGTGACCGGGGCGTTTTGCCCTTTGTTCTGCATAGGAAGCCTTTGTCTCCCATGAGTTGGGCTTCACATTATTGGGCGCCTACTGTGAGAGAAGGATTGCCTTGATCACTGTTTAGGAAAATGTGTTCTCTAGCTTGCTTGATGACCTGAGCGGGAGGCCACAGATTGGGCACACCTCTCGTCCAATTGGATTCGTAGGTCAGTTTTTTGTTGGCTATTATTGATGATCGCAGAGATCTCTAGACCCTTGAGGGCCCCGCGAGGCCATTGAATCAGTTAAGGCATTATGCACTGAGATGCGGGCATGCTGAGGATGTTGTTCATATTGGTTTTGTGAGAAGCCCCTTGTTGCCTCTCCGTTGGAAGGAGCGTGATTAGGCTGTTGGGGTGATTGTTGAGGAGGAATCTGATCTTCCATATGAGGAGCTGGTTGATGAAGAGAGTTGGTGTGACGGCTTAAGGCCACACCTCTACCTCTTAGTCTTGGTGGCATTGTGGCAAGTCGTACTTATGTAGTTTTCCACACACGGCACCAATCTGTTGTTTTCTATTTTAGTGTGGGAGCAAACAGATAGTGAGTTAATAATTGATGGAAACTTCTAAAATTCTGACCTGTGACCTTTGCCGTTAAAGACGGTTAGAGCTCCTGAGATTGAATCTGGATCGTTGATTGACCACCGTGATCTGAATCCGACAGTTGCTGATGCGGCCGATGGACCTGCAAAAAAGCCTAAAACACCGGGGGGGTGGGGGGTGGCCCCAGCGACAGATTCTCCGACGCTCAAGTCAACCAGAAAGAGAAAGAGAAAGAGAGAGAGTATAAGAGTGAAAACTAGCATATTGTTGAATACCATCTGACTGTGGAGGGGGGGAGGTATTTATAGGCCTGAGAGACATTCCAAGAGATTGATTCGGGTGCGTTGGATCGATTTAACTTCCTTATCTCTTTCATGTTTCTCCCCTTCAAGAGATAAGATATCCTTGTTAGAGGATAAGAGATTTGACTCCTAGCCTTTATGGGCTAGGTGTCTCTCCTAGTGGGCCTAGTTTGTCACTTTTATGG
Organism: Hemerocallis citrina; assembly: GCA_017893485.1. Classification (NCBI taxonomy): domain Eukaryota; kingdom Viridiplantae; phylum Streptophyta; class Magnoliopsida; order Asparagales; family Asphodelaceae; genus Hemerocallis; species Hemerocallis citrina. The sequence continues at coordinate 735,324 of JACEHZ010000444.1, forward strand.
GTTTGGAAGAAACCCATGTCTTGAAGTGGGACTAGACATGTAAAAGAGGTCTATGATGGCTAATTTGCCAGTATATGCTTTGAGATATGTGCAGGAATCGTATGGCTCTGTTCTGCTGCGATTTTTACCATCATCAATTATTATTAAGACTATCATTTTCCTTTGTCATTATTTCTATTAGATTTTTGAATTTTGAATTTTGTTTGTTTATATTCACTTTACAAATACTTTGATTTCATGATACTATGTTTTCCCATTATTTTATGTTGCCTTGTTTATTTCCGTATATTTTCACATGATTGTAATATTTTTACTTATATAAATGCAATATACCTCTACACAATAAGATTCTCTTTTATTATTTTTTTGTTATATTTATTATTTTCTACCTTTTGTTATATTTACTTTGGTTTTTTAACATGTATACCCCTAACAAATATGATAATATTATATATACCCCTCACGAATGTGTATTTTTGTATATGCGCCTAATAATTTGGACTTTATTTCATATTTGCCACTATGTTAGATATCATTAAGTTAACTATGATTTTATCTTTACGAGACAATAGAAATCAAATTTAAAAAATCAAATTAGACAATTAAATGAGAAAAGATTTAACAATTTAAGGAAAATAAATGAGGAAGCTTATAATCTATCATTAAAAAACAAGATTGATGGCAAATTTGGATAAGTAACGTGAGGAAGAATATGTAGTTCTCAAAAAAGGACTGTTAGTTTATCCATTTCTTGAAGAAAAATGAAGAAATTTTTAGAAGAGTTTATAAGTCTCGGTTGAATTAGCAATTGCCCGGATTTACAAGGATGAAGGAGATACAATTTAAATGGTAGAGAATAGAATATTTCAGTCATTTTTCATCAAGTCAATTTAAAAAATCTGAAAATTATCCATCGTTTTCAGTTTTTTTTAACTAGAGGGGCAATTAAGAGAAGTGACATATATTGTTGGAGACAAATGTGAAAATACATATTTATGAGGGGCATACATGATATTCAAGTATTTGTTAGGGACATGTATGTTAAAAACCCATTTACTTTTCACTATTAATAGCCACCTATTAATTTCTCTAGCTTTACACTTTTCTAATATGACACATACACTTACTATTTATATTTTGTCTTTATTCCAATTTTTATATTTTTACATTCTTGGTTACTACATATACTTTCCACTCATTTCTATATATATATCATGTATTTCAACATACTTACTATATGTATCATTTTACCCTTATTCAATCACTACATTACTATATATGTTTTTTATATAATTATTTATGTTTATTATCTTAATTTACAACACTACATAATTATTGTTCTCATTTGTATTTGAGCTTATGTATATACTTTATACAATCTTTGTCTTGATGTTAAAAATCCATTTCATTACTACTAATTTTATATATTCGAAATTTCCAATCTATACTTCTATTTTAATATTTCATTGTTGTAGTTTTCTACTTCGATTCCTCCTCTTACCATCCTAACTTTTACATTTATTTTATACCACAAATTTTAAACCATAACATCATACTTAAAATTAAACATCCAATATCCAAGTACATATGGAAGACTACATCTTTCCATTCACCATTTCGGTGCAACCTGATGACGAGAGGGAAAATATGTAACTAGACGTCAGTGGAGGCAAACTGCAACTGGATGTCGGGGAGACAAAATTCGCAACCGAATGTCCAGAAGGAAAACTGCAACCAGATGTCGTAAAGACAATTCTGCAACTAAATGTCAAGGAGAAAAACCTACAGTTGGACATCAACGAGGCGAACCCAAAACAAAAGAGATTTTTTCTACTTTAATAACCCCAACTTTTATTTCTATTCATATTTACTTACCACTATTTCATTTTTGTACTAGTTTATACCATTTTATAATGTTTTACAACTTAGTTTATACTATTTCAACTTTATTATTTATAATACAGATATACTTATGTTCATATTTAATTAATTACCTTGCTATTTTTACTTCCTGCTACATCTAAATATATGTTTTATTTATTTTTCATCTATATTACTGGTTACTAATTTTTTTTATATACAATTCCATATTTATATTTTATTGCTTCTACATTTTATTTCTATCCGAATTAATATTATATATTATTTTGAATTATATATTGTTACTTTTACTATTGTTTAATTTTGTTTCTCTAATTGGATATAAAATTCGTATTATAGTATTGTTTGTTTCATCTTTTATTTTACGCCTATGTATGTGTATAATTTTGTATTTTGGCTTTCTTGCTATACTTGACAACTTATAGATATTTTAATTAATACTAATCACTATTTTATGTATTTAATTTTGAACTGTATATATAATTATTATATTTACCTTACAAATTATTTTTTTCGTAATATTAATTTGATATGCATAATTATATCTATCTTATATTGTTTGTACATTTAGCTAAATTTTAACACTCATACATTTTCAAACTTTTAATAAAACAGAATTCTCTTGGTTTGCTATCTTCTTTTATCTATTAACATATATTCTTAGTTTACGATTTTAATCATTCATTTTTCCAATTTCCTCTTAGTTAATTTCTCTTTCGTCAAAATTTTCAAAATTTTATTAGCCAGTGCTGACTATTTTTCAAGTATTATACTCTTCCAATTTTTTATCGGTTTGTTTGGTATTTTTATAATTTGCCTTATTTCATTTTTGATATTTATTTCGTTATAAAAAAAAAGGAAGTATCCTTTTTATGTCAGTAAACTTTTGAGCTACTTAAAGATTATTTACTATTTAAAAAAAATTTCTACTGCATTACAATTTTTCTATACTATTTCAACTCTTTTATTCTGTGCATTTGCATTTCTCTTCATTCTTACTTATTTCTATACTTCTATTTTTGTTTTACTCCTTTCGTACTATTTTCTACTATTTTCTTTTGTTTACTATACTTGTTTGTAAAGTATTTTTCTATGATTTCCATAGTTCTTACTAATTATTTTGTTTCCCCATTTCTTTCACAATTGATGACTTAATTTACATTTTCCATTGTTATAATATCTAATAGTTTATCAAATATTATTTTTATATGAAAATTTCTTTCAATCTATACTATCTTTTAAGGTCACGTTTCTTTTTATGTTATTTTTCGAGTTTTTTTTGTTTCGTTCTTATAAATTTTGATACTCATAGTTTTCTTATATAAGTTTACTTTGTTTTTACATTACATACTACATTTCTTTTCTTGGTATTGAAAGTTTTTCTATATACAATAATAATTTTTCATTTTGTGTGTATAAGATACAACTTTTACCCTAGTAAGTTCTGTAGACAGAACTATTCTAGGGGGAGACTGTAACATCCCGTAAAATTTAGTTATGTCAATTTTACCAACGGGTGTAATGCACATGTATTTTGTACCGCTACGGGTAAGATCCGTAGCATATTTTAATATAAATATCCTACGTATTTTTGTATTTCGATTAATTATTTATTTTCAGTCATCTCAAAAATTTAATTTTATCTTATTTTGAACGAACTCAAACATTTATTTTAATTTTTATGTTTTTACGTGCACTGAACGTGCTCTCAATACACGTGTCGATTACGTATGTTTTACCGTTACGTAAAATATCCGTAACATTATTAATATACATATTCTACGTGTTTTGTAATTAAACCATTAGGCCTAAATCTATTTTGTAGTCCACTAAAAATTAATTATGAAGCCCATAATTATTTTTGCACTTAAATGAACATTTAAAATTTAGTTAGTTGCTACACTTGCCATGCGTAACACACACACCCTCCTAACTTAATAAAAAAAATAATAATAATTGTATGAAGAGTGTGCACACACATTGACTATACGTGCAACACATGTGTTTGCAGTGCACATTGTTGTTCCTAAAATTTTCTTGAGTCGTGAATATTTTTCTCTCATTTTTCTAGTCACAATGGTGTGATTTATTTTTAATTAAATCTATTAGGCCTAAATCCATTTTGCAGCCCACTAAAAATTAATTACAAAGTTCCGAATTATTTTTGTACTTAAATGAACATTTAAAAGTTAGTTAGTTGGTACACATGCCATGTGTAACACACACATCCCTAACTTAAAATAATAATAATAATAATAATTGTATGAAGAGTGTGAACTCACATTGACTACATGTACACGTGTTTCTCACCCTGGTTGAGAATGAGGGAGAATGGGGTGAGTGCATATAGAAGTGGGGAGTTACTTTGGGTAATGGTTAGTTATTTTGACCACACAATCTTCCTACAAATAGTCCCTACTTTTTTCATGTATAACACGCAAACTCTAAAAAGGGAGAGAGAGAGAAGTGGCTTGCGGGTTGGAGCTAGGAGGAGAAGGCCAAATTTTTTCGGAGCTTTGGAGCTTGTGAGCATTATTTTCTAGGAGTTCTACTTACTAATTGCATCAAGAAAGATGTGGTCTCTTTCATTTTTAATATAGTTTTAGTAGTAGAATGCTAGATATGTGTGAATTCTTGATGCATGATAACTTGTATAGATTGAGTATTCAAGTTTAGATTACTTGTTGTTGATTGAATGTGTGAAAGTGTGATAGGAGTTAACTTAGAAATGTTTTGTGGTGGCTATCCTGATAGTCTTACTTTAGAAAATCATATCTTTTTAATTATATAGATTCTAGAGCTAAAATTTTTGTATGAGCACCCCGTATATGTCATGAACATCTCCTAAAAGTTTCACGATATTTGGATGTTGTTTACTATTTTAATAAAATCCAAACTTAGGACTGGTTAGTAGTTGGCTAGTTGCAGGAAATTTGTACACATTTCGGATTTTGATCATTCGGAGTCATTGTGTAGTATTTTGAGAAGGGTCAAAACCATGAAGTTCAAGTAGACCCGTTAAACTTTCTTTAGAGTCTAAGAAATCAATTTTCCATGAAGAAATGAAATTATAATGAATTTTACAAGTTTGAACAATGACAGTTTATATAACATTTCCACCCTACAGTAGATTTCGAAGAACTCAGGGTTATAGACATAATATTTTGGAGAAACATATAACTACAAAGTTATATTAGACTTGTATATCTTTAATTTGATCAAAAGAACACAAAGGTTCAAGAAGTATAGAATTTTCTATGATTTTTACAAGTAGCATAAGCTGCAGTTTTTGAATTGTGAACCTACTATTTTACAAATGATTTTAGATGAAGTAATTGAAGAGGAACTTAGATGATTTTAACTACAAAATTGTGGGAGACTCATTTATGTTTTTTATGACACTAAGAAATCTAATTTTGGATTAGTATGGAAAGTTATATGATTTTCTCAATATCTTTGAGTTGATGTCTTTTATCTAATAGTCCTAAAACCGTTACAACGTAAAAAATTGGATTTAAAAATTGGATGTTAGTAAGATGTACCTTATGAGGAATTAAGAGGAATTTAATTATCTTTTCAAGTTTGGTATTATGAGATTTCATATGTGAATTAAGGAGAAAATGTGGGGATTGAGTTGAATATAAAAATTGAGGTTGGAACTAAATAAATATTAACTTACTTTTGATTAAAGATAAGATTTTGATTCTTTGACTAGAGGTATTCTACGAATTAAATCAATGAGGTCAAACCTTATCTAAAAGTAAATTCGATGTTGTTAAAGAATAAAAATTGGAAGTTGAATACTATGGTGTTTAGAAAAAGAATCTATTACATGTGATTACAACTTCATTGAGAATCACATTTTTACATAGAGAATGTTGATGTGAAATTGTTGAATAAGTTATTAAAGCTAATTATACAAAAAACTGAGTTGCGTGAACAAGAGAATATTTGGGTTTGCAAATGAATGAAATTTCAAAATGTGAATAAAGAGGGTATAAATAACCCATGATGTTGTGAACATGAATCGTGTTGATTCCAGAGGCTAAGTGAGATTCAAAGTACTAGCAAAGTGCTGAAAGAAATTATTGAAATTTGAGAAGGGTCCAGTATAGGCTATGTTCTAGGTATATTGTTTTAAGACCGGTAGGAGGGTAAGCTTGCTCTAGGTGGTATTATTATTCATGTTTGAACATAAGGATAGGCACTAGAAGAAGATATGATAGAAACAACAAGGAACATGTCCGGTAAAGAATGTACAGCTCATAAGGGTTTGAGATCGAGGAATACGTCCTGTAAATCTACATGTGTGGGCTAGGGGTAGGTCGGTGAGGTCGATGAAATGGCTTGTAAAGGAATGCGGTTCCTAGGAATGTTCATGACCGAGGATACACCCAGTAAATCCACGATGTGGTCTAGGGGTATGTCCGTCTATCATCGAAAAGGCCAGTAAAGAGTATGCATGTTCCTAGGAATGTTGGGGACGAACAGGATACACACGATAAATCCACTGAGGTGGGCTAGGGGTAAGCCTGATTTGTAGTTGCAAGGGATCGACTTGTTAGGGTTTGTAGCTAAGAATACGCCCAGTAAATCCACTGTAGGTGGGCTAGGGGTGGTCTGGTAAGATCCAATATCCTGGGGGTGCGACCCCTCTTGGACTATGCATTGGAGTATATTCATTGGTTTATGTTGCATAACGTGGGATGTAAACCCTATAATGAGGAGTACGATAAGGGTTTGCCCTCGGTCCTGTGTAGAATGAGATGCACAGAATCCGAACAAGTATGCATTAGTATCATCGTAGTGTAATGTCTGCATTAGGCATTAAGTCATATCATATACTGACACGATTAGGATAGTCACTTTTCTTCTTTGCATTCAAGTGTGTGATTGCTAAATTAAAGAGTCGCTATATTATTACATTGCATCAGTTGTATGCAACTGATGTGCCCATGGTTTCCTAGTTGCAGGATTGGATTTGGCATATATATGAAGTCGCTGTGATGGGTTATCTCAAGATTGAAGAACTTTCATTGTCATATGATGTATTATACTTATTTATTTCTGCTGTACTATTGTAAGAATGAAGTTGTAAATGAATAGTTTTAAGTTCCTTATATTTTTGTACGAATTTGAAGTGAAAGATCCTGTTTTTGATATGAATTACCTCTGTTTGGAATTCAAGGCGTTACAAATGGTATCAGAGCCGACTTCAACTATTAGTACAAAATTACAATGTAAAAACACATTGAGGTGGATATTAGAGTGTGAGTGTCAGTTTGGAGTCATGAATAATGTAGTTATTGGACTTGTATTCATGATACTCTCCTCGTATACTTTGATGTGTTATTGTATGCGAGCATGTTTCCCTTGTATCACGAGTTCTATGGTTGGTTTGAACCTACATTCATGATACCTTGCACGTAGATTAACTTTTCACTTTTATTTTCTTTGTTTATTTTCCTCATAGTACTTTTCATCTTTAACGTTTAATACTTTTCAAATAAATATTTTCTTATACTATTAATTCACTTTGATATTTATTATTTTATCTACAACACTTAGTCTTAATCTTTTATGTTTGACTTACTCGTTTCCTTACTTGATGTTTTATCCTCCTTACTTTTATGCGCTTTTACGTTATTTATTTATTTTGCAATTACTTTTACGTATTTTATTAAGTTTTGAATTACTACATATTAAATTATTATTAAAACTAGCATTTTTCATTGTTATTATTTCTATTAGATTTTTGAATTTTAAATTTTGTATGTTTACATTCATTTTACAAATACTTTGATTTCACGATACTATATATTTCCATTATTTTATGTTGCCTTGTTTATTTCCAAATATTTTCACATGATTGTAATATTTTTACTTGTATAAATGCAATATACCTCTACACAATAAGATTTCCTTTTATTACTATTTTGTTATACTTATTATTTTCTACCTTTTTTTATATTTACTTTTCACTATTAATTGCCACTTATTAATTTTTGTAGCTTTACTTCTCTAATATGATACATACACTCACTATTTATATTTTTTCTTTACTTCAATTTTTATATTTTTTACATTTTGGTTACTACATATACATTTCACTAATTCTATATATATATCATATATTTCAACATACTTACTATACATATCATTTTACCCTTATTCAATTACTACATTACTATATATATATTTTTATATAATTATTTATATTTATTTTTTTAATTTACTACACTACATAATTATTATTCTCATTTGTATTTGAGCTCATGCATATACTTTATACTATCCTTGTCTTGATGTTAAAAATCCTTTTCATTACTACTAGTTTTATATATTCGATATTTAAAATCTATACTTCTATTTTAATATTTTCTCGTTGTAATTTTCTACTTTGATTCCTCCTCTTACCATCCCAACTTTTACATAATTTTATACCCGAAATTTTAATCTATAACATCTTAAAATTAAACATCCAATATCCAAGTACATATAGAAGATTACGTATTTTCATTCACCATTTCGGTGCAACCTGATGTCGAGAGGGCAAATATGCAACTAGATGTCAATGGTAGTAACTGGTCCTGGGATGGGAGGAACGTAAAAGGAGCACTGAAATCATGGTGCATACCATAGGAATTTTATCTACTTGTAGTAACTGTTACAGAGCAGCTCAAAGAGGCTTTGCCAGCTCGATAGCATGTTGGGCCATTTTCTTTGAATTTTATGGTATCCTTAGAAACCTCTCCAACTACTCTTGATTTTTATATTTATTGTTTCAAGATTTAGATTCATCAAAATCATAAAAGAATGGATAATGATAATCGTTTCAATATGAGTTTATTCTAGAATTAATGACTAACTATCATGGAAGTGATAGAATATGGGCTTTTGATGTCTATTATCCTCAAAGTCTAACATGCCAAGTTGACTTTTATAAGTTTAAATTATTTTTTTTAGCATAAATTGAGTAATAATTATAACGATAAACTAGGTTAATCTTGGACAAACTAGTAATATAAATGTTCAATTAATTGATGACCTAACTTTTCATGAAAGATCTTTATTATTTTATGAAAATGAAGAATTTAGTAGTTATATATGGAGTCCAATAACAGCATATAGACAATATCTTGAAGAAAACGAACATATAGAGGAAGGAAGCGAACATATAGAAGAACCCCCACATGATAGTGATAGTGAATTACTAGAAACAAAATCAGAAGCTATGAGAGATTTTGAAGTTATGCTTGATTATTTTAATATTTAGGAAAATGATAGTATATGTTATTTTCAATAATATTATTTTAAAGAAGAATATCATTTTTGAAGTTCTTGATACTCTCTTGTTTCTCTTTTACAGGCTATCATAACTATTTCACTATTTCACGCTTCACACCTAAGTTGGTGGTATCAAAGTATTGTTCTAAGAGTAAATAACCCTCACCTAGTTTTCTTAAATAATTAGTATAAGTAATTTTAAAACAGATCCAAAAAGAGTAATGTTGCTGCTTATTTCGGTGTGGGAGCAAACAGATAGTGAGTTAATAAATGAAGGACACTACTAAAAGTCAAACCTGTGACGTGGACGTTATAGACTGTTAGAGCTCCTGAAAGTGGATCTGAACCGTTGATTAGCCTCATATGATCTGAATTTGACGGTGGATGATGCGGCCGACGGACCTGCAAAATGCCTGAAATACTGGGGGTTGGCCCCGGCGACAAACCCTCCGACGCTCAAGTCAGAACCAGAAAGAGAGAGAGAAAGAGTAAGAGAGTGAGAACTGGTGAATTATTTATTACCTGGAGACTGAGGAGGAGTATTTATAGGCCTGAGAGACATTTTAGAAGCCGAATCATGATCGTCGAATCTTTCATGTCTCCCCCCTGAAGAGTTAAGATATCCCTGTGAGAGGATAAGAGATGAGACTCCTAGCCTACATGGGCTGGGTGTCTCTCTTAATGGACCTAGTCTATCATTTTTTTTGGGCTTGAGAGAAGCCCATATCTTGGAGTAGGCCCAGGCCTGTACAATAGGCCTGTGATGGCTAATCTGCCTGTAGACGCTTTGAGATCCGTGTAGAGATCGTACGTCTCTGATCTGCTGCGATTTTTACCATCATCATAAGCCCCCCCACTCCCGGAAGGCGATTTCCATAGCTTTCGGGAAGTAGTACGTCTTATTTTTAGAATCTGGCGAATAATCTTAGCATTCGGAGTGTTCGTAGATACCTGGAACCGATCTGTGGCTTCTGGAGGCAGTGAATGTATTCCGAGATTTTTCCAATTCTTTCGGATTTTTCCGAATTTTCTGGAATTTTCTGGTAATTCTCTGGGAAATTTCCATAGTTCTTCAGGTTTCTCCAAATTTTATGGAATGCTCTACAATCTCAAAATCACTCTTTCGAATTTTATAATTAATAAATTCAATTTTAATTATTTTTCTAAATTTTTAATTATTTTTTCGAATTAAAAATGATTTTTAAATTATTTTCTGAATTTATCAGAGCTTGCGCGCCTTTTAAAGCAAACTGGGGCATCCATCGAAGGTGGCTCGCGTGCTGAGGCTGATCTGACGGCTAAGAAGCTTTGATCATGGGCAGAAAATCATTGCGCATTGATCACATGGCAGCGCAAAAAACTTGGAGATCCAACAGTGTCGCGTCGTCTTCTTCCACCCTCTAGCTCGGCGAACGAAATCACCAAGCTATTTTCGTCTCCTTCGATGTGTAGCTCGGCGAGTGCCTCCTTCGATGACTTTGGAGCAATGGGGGTTGATCACCGAGCTAGTTCGATCGAGCTGAGGGATGGAGCGCCGTTCGAGACTTCGAGGCTCTGTCTCTCGTGCGAGTTTCGACTCTAAGACTCCGTTCGAGCTATGGGAGCTCCGAATCCGCCGAGCTATGGCGTGTTTGGTGATCTCGCCGAGCTATGATGGTATGTTCTCGCCGAGCTATAAGTGCGGAGCTTTCGGTGAGCTATGGTGTGCAAGGACTTTGCCGAGCTATGGTAGGCACTCGTCGAGCCATGGGCTCCTTGCTCTCGCCAAGCCATGAAGCTCGAGCTCTCGCCGAGCTATGGAGTATGATTTTCTCCGAGGTATGGAACGAGAGGTTTCGCCGAGCTACGGAGCTTGAGCTCTCGCCGAGCTATGGGGTATCGCTCTCGCCGACCTATCGAGCTGTGGCTCTCGCCGAGCTATGAAGATGAGTCTTCGCTGAGCTATGGTAGCTCGCCGCCGAGCTATGGCCCTCCGAAGTTTTGCTGAGCTATGCACTTAGAATTTTTTGAGCTCTGTTTCGAGTTCCATGGGTTTCGGCGAGGAGTGTTCGGCGTGGAGCGATGTTGGGGTCTCGACGGCAAGCAGAGGAGTTTCGTTTGGTCGATGTGTTGGCTCGAGGTGGAGCGATGAAGAGAGTGGGCGAGATCTTCTTCGAGTTTTCGACGAAGAGATTTCGAAGGGAATTTTGGTGACAAAACGTGAAGAAGAGGGAAGAAGAAGGGGATTAGCGGAGCGGGTGTGGTTTAATGGGTTTCGGGTTCGGATCCGACCCATTAACACCCCTTTAGTTTTTAATTGATTTCTTTGGTGGGTTTGGGTCGTGGACCCGACTCGATCCGCCCTTCCCTTCTTTTTTCTTTACTGAGTTAACCGAGAGCTCTTTTGGGGGGATTTTGTGAAGTGTTTTTTAGAGTTTGAACTAGGGATTGGGTTCACACAAAAATATTCGTGTATGTTTCGTGTATCAGTAACAAATGCACATACGTGTGTCTTCATGTGAGTTTACCCATCGTCTAGTCTTTCAAAAAATCTCGCTTTTGCTCGGAGTTGGCTCGTCTTCATTGTGGTGTCTTCTCGTTGAGGTAGGAGTAATATTATGCTCGGATTGTTGAAGTTTGTCTCAATCGAAAGGGTTTTGATCAATCTTGGAGTAGTCACGGGATAGTAGGCTTTGTCTTAAGAGAAGCTTGGTGTTTGATGAGTTTTTGTTGGTGATGTACATAGTGCCCACCAAGTGTTTGTAATTTTGCTCACCCCACCGTAGTCACCAACTGTTTGTGAGATTGCCTCTTCCAAGTTGTTTGCAAGGTGTTTGTGAGATTTTCTCTTCCAAGTTGTTCGCAAGGTGTTTGTGAGATTGTCTCTTCCAAGTTGTTCACAAGGTGTTTGTGAGATTGCTCCTTCTGTCGACCGAACATTGTGGTGGCTGTTCGTGGTGTCGACTGACTTTCTGGTCGCTGAGTTACTGCTACTGTGGACCCGGATCGGGGTTATTTGACCGTCGATTTGTTGAGACATGCTTAGATGCTGCCATGTGGCGATTTTACCCTCTCCGATCCTATAAATAGGGGTGATCCTACCCCCCTTCCTCATTTACCACATTCCCTTTCTCTCTCCTAATTTTTTTTGGAGAGCTTCTCTCTCTAGAAATCGCGGCGTTGCATTTGGCGGTGCAAGTTCCATTTGTCTGCTCGGGATTTCTCCTACTTGGACTAGGTATCTTTTCTGTGACTGTCATTTGCTATGTCTAGTATTCCGTCGGCACATGCCTTTACTAGATCAGCTGGTCTAGATGGAGAAGAGAGTGTTGTGCCTGATCATCTTCCCGAAGCGAGGAGTGTTTGTGGTGAGGCTGATCGTTCCACTGTTGTGGAAACGATCGTCGAACCTGAGAGAGGCAAGGGGTGTAGGTTTGAGACCCCGTTGTTCCTTGTCTCGGAGTTGATTAGGGAGTACTCGATAGTAGATCATCAATTCCTTAGGAGCGGCATGGAGTATGATGAGCTGGAGCTTGTGCACACTACGAAAGCTAGTCTTACCTCCATTATTCTTACACGCGATGAGTTGAACGTGATAAGAATAGGTTTTGGTATACCTGGTGGATATAGCTTACTCCTGCCAGGGCCTGGTATCAGGGTGTGTTATGCTATGTCAGAGGAGTACTGTTTCTTTTCATGCGATGCTTTTTCACGGGTCTCCGTCTGCCACTCCATCCCTTTGTTAAGGAAGTGCTCAATTGGTACCGGCTATGCCTCGTGCAGCTTGTGCCGAACGTATGGAGGCAAGTTACCAGTTTTGTCTTGCAGTGTCGCCAGTTCGGAGCTACGTCGAGTCTTGCGGTGTTCAAGAGACACTTCAAGCTTAACCGACTTAGCCAAATGGAGAAGCGTTGGTATATCAGCCCTCGCAAGAATAGGGGGCTGATTGAAGCTCCTCGATCAGTAAGATGTTGGAAGGAGAAGTTCTTCATTGTTCGCAGTGCTGAGCCGTGGGGAATCCCTACTACTTGGAGGGGAATGGTTCCCTCGGCGGTGCAAGTGGAGCCAGTGATGAGCATGGAGGAGAGGAGCCTTAGCAATGTGCTTCTAGGATTGAAAGTGTTGTCATGGCGGGATATTATCGATGAAGTGCTTTTGAAAGCATCCTTGGACCGGCCGTCCCTACTACGACTTTGTTGTTACTATTTTCATGCCTTACTATTCATGCTCTTGTCGATTTCCAATGTTTTGATCTATGCCTCTACTTCTTTCCTTTGATTTTACGGTTTTTAACTATTCCGTATTTCATCTTGCAGATAGGACGGACATGGATTTTGAGGATATCTTTGCGGAGTTGGACGCAGTACAGAACAAGAGGGAGGAAGAGTTGAAGAAGCGGAAGAGGACGTCGTCGCATCCTCCTTCTTCCCCGATCTTACCGTCCTCGATTCCTATTGTGCAGATTGAGTCCCTCGTAGGGGCGTGGCCTGCTGTTGGGGCAGGTTCTTCTTCGGTTGCAGTTGTGGCTAGCGCCGCGTCAGCCACACTGACTGCTGCGGCTGCCGCAGTGCTTGTTCACCCGGGAGAGGTGGTTTACAGTCCCGATTGGAATGTGAATTACCAGGAGAGCTTCTTGGGGAACTCTGCTGCTTGGCTCGAGGCTTATCACCACATCCCTACTTCTATTGACAGGGAGAGGCTGAAGATGGAGTCCCCCGAGAGATCGGTCTTAGAGATTGCAAGGGCGCAAATAACAGTATGACCTATTTTCCTTAGTTATTTATGTTGCGCTCCTTTTTCTTGCGTTTTTACATCATTAACCGTTTTCTCCTTATTTCAGGCGATAAGCCATTTTGGGCACTTGGTAGACTTCTATGCGGCCAAAGAGAAGAGCATGAGGGCTCGCATTGCTCGTGCCAAAAAGGACAAGAAGAAGGCCGTCAAAGAGTCACAGGCAGAACTGGAAGTGATGAAGAAGAAAGACCAGGAGGCGTGCCTTGAGTTGGAGGCGTTGACCGCGAAGGTGGAGGGGATGTGCCTCGAGCTATAGGCATCCAAGGGGAGAGAGTTGGCATCAGAGAAGAAGAGCGCCAATCTCCTGTTGGCGTCAGAGAAGAAGAACGCCGACCTCCTGTTAGAGTTGGAGAAGGCTCGCACTGACACGGCCTCGGAGGTAAAGGCAGAAGTGGCTAAAGTCCATGCCGAGTGTAAATCGAAGCTTCAGGGGGGGTGATGTTGAGGTCTTATGCTTTAGCGATCTCACACGTGGTGGAGCGAGTTTCCGGTTTTGATGAGAAGGGCTACCATGTGACACTTCGACCTGGTGCTCCCCTGGATCCCAACAGGAATGATGACGTTGAGGTTGGCACTCTTGAGGGTGGTGCAAAGAGTGGTTCGGGGAAGAAGGGCAAGGGAAAAGGCGTGGCCGCAAGTTCGTTGTCTGAGATGATACCGAAGCAGGTGGATGCTTGATTCATCTTCATGTATCTTTTGTCTTTCCAGTCTATTGTTAGGTTGTTTCGTATGAGACTTGTAGTTTTCTTTTGTGATGCCTAATTGCGGACTGGCCACTGCTTCCATGTATCTTGCTTTCAGTGTTTGAAAAACTTTAGTTCTAGACTGGTTATTGCTTGTTATGTTGTATTGACGCGCCTTGGGGGGGTGTTCGCTTGTGAAACTTAGTGCTTTTGATCATTTGTCTGATTATGCTATTGGGCTTGTTGACAGATGACCGTAGGATCCGATAACGACCCTCGTAGTGATGAGGTGGAATGCCTTCGCAAGCGACTGTGCATAACGGAGTTGGCGGTCGATCGTTTGCGTGTTCCGTCAGATGGAGTCTGTTCGCCTTAAGACGGTGCTAGTTGATCGAGATTGCGAGTTAGCACTCCTGTATTCCAAACATCTTGCAAACCTGCCATTGCCTTCGAAGGTGACAAATGATAGCATTGGGAAATGTGCCTCTCAGGGAGATAATTGTTGAGAAGGACTTGGAGTTATATCGCCTCCAGGCGAGACTTGGTGGGTTACGGACGACAAGTACCTCGCACGCAGTTGGCGTTGGGAAGGATCAGCTGGTTGGGGCGAAGAAAGGCGCCACGATTGTTGTGAAGGACAGCACGACGGTAGGAGGAGCTGGGTCGAGTGTTGGGGGAGCTGTGCAAACAGCATTGGTGTCCTATCAACAACCCAGAGGTGCCCCGAAAGGAGCGCCGGCTTTGTTGAGCTTGCCCTTTGTTGGTGGAGAGTCACGTGCCTCGTGTGCTGGTCAGCAGTCACAGTCGATGGGATCGACGTTTGCTGTGAAAGGTGCTGGCAGCCAAGGAAAGGAGATGGCTGTCACGCGTTTTACAAGGAGGCTAGTGTCTCTTCGGAACAACGTTCCCCGCCCAGTAAGTCACAGGAACGGCTTGTAAATCGAGTTGTGTTGTTGGTGATTCCTCACCTATAAATACTTGTAGTACCGCTGAATTTGAAATTGTGGACTTGTGATAATTTTGCAATTCTCTTTACGCGCTTAGTCCTTGTTGTCGTGGTTGAGTTGTCATCGACTAGTTCTTTCTCACTACATAACAGGGCCTCAAGTCTGTTGCGTATAGCTTAAAGAACTGTCGATGGTTTGTGACGGAGTTGGAAATTTTTTCGTCTTGCACCTAGTTAGTTGTAGGGAAAATTCTGAAGGATAATTATTTTCCAAACTTGTTGTATGGGTCCTCTGACAGATTGTTAAAATCACATCAAATGGAGAGTTGAACTCCAAGCGTTGCCTATTTTACATGTGTTACTAGAGTAACGTCGATCCATGATTTTGGATTACAACAGATCGAATGACAACTTGAACTCTGAACGTGTGTAATTACACATTGCGAGAGTAACTCTGAACCATGATCATGGATTCCAAACTTGTTAGTTTAAGCATTAACAGGTTGCAGGAGCAGCTCAAATGCCAAAATGCACTCTGAACTTACTTCTTTGCAAATTGACAGAGTCTCTCTTGAACCATGAACTGGACTCCAAACCGGTCGTCGAGGCATTGACGGATTGCAGGAGCAGATTGAATAGCAAAGTGCACAGTGAATTTGTGTTATAGCAAATTGTTTAAAGTCCCTATCTAGCCATGGGTATGGACTAAGAATCCGTCTTACGGGGAGACTCGCAATGAGTGTTTGGTGTTGCTTAAGTGTTTAAGTGTGGCACTCAGCTTGTTGTTTCCGAGCCTCTAAAGAATTTCAGCTAGTTGCAGGAACAGATCGATCGGTGAGTTGTGTTCTAAGCATGCTAGGTTTCACACTGCAACTCCCGAGTTCTGGATTCCGAGCTTGCGTTGTAAAAAGCTTATAACGAATGTTTAGAGCCACTTCAAGTATGAGATGGGCATGTTTAGCTCATTATTTGCTTTGCTCAATTAACCAAGATTTAAAGGAATAAACTGGCTAATCTTTATTAAAGAAGAAACTAGAGGGGTTGCTCTAATGGCTGGCTCTTATTACATGCTTGACCGCTTTAGTAATGGCGGTTCTTATTGAAATAAAACTAAATGGCTGCTCTAGTGACTGGCCTTTATTACAAAATCCTAAAAAATTCTAGGAAAAATAGGAGAGCATGTTTCAAACACTCTCGTTGTACTCCATGGGGCGTTGCTCACTGGAAGTGCATGCTAACAAGTCCCTGCCCCCCGGGCTTCAAGTTGGTGAGCTGTCAAGTGAACAACTTGGTAGACCTTGTCTAGACTTGCCTATTTCCGGGGAAATCTTGCGTCGTTCTGCTAAGAGATAGTGGAATTTTTCGATGGACCGACGCGCTTAGGCAAGATTGTTTGTAGTTCACGACTGAGGGGAGCAGCTTGGGGCGAGGGACTGGAATGGATTGCTGGGTTCTGGTGAGGACATGTTTGGAGCAGGGGGAAAGTAACTTGGCGAGTTCAAAAATTCCCAGTTTGGTTGCCCAGTGTAGGGGCTTTAAGCTCGCTTGCGGGCTCTGCGATGTAATGGTCATTTTCCTGTAGTAGTTCTTCAGCATGAAGAGGTAGAAGTGAGCCCCCCATGGTAGCATTGTAGCATGCCCGTGCCGCTTGTTGACTTCCTACTACCTGGCCCACACCCGGGATACGGCCATGAATAGGATATTTACGAAATGCGGCCATGAATAGGATATTTACGAAATTGTCGTTGTCAACGAGGATACGTTGCACCTCATGGTTTTTCATGCCTAGATTGATAACTAGCGCATCGCAATGAGGTGTTTTGACGCCCTCAAGATCTTTGTTAGAGAAGGAGACTGAGAGGCCCGAGCTCTTTGGGGATGGAGTGTTGTGAACCGAATTAACCTCTCTTACAAAAGCTTTACGAGAGGAGTTAGAATCTCCCCCCATGGGTCCACCATGGATGGTGTGCAGAATGGTCATATGTTCAGAGTCCCTGGATTCAGAGGGTCTTTCAGGACGCTTGTTAGCCCCCCATGGTGGAGGGTTCTCGGCATTGTTGTTTCGTTGGACAAACTGAGATAGGTAGTCCCGCTGAATCATGTCTGAAATTTCTTATTTGAGGGCTTTGCAATTATCAGTTGTGTGTCTGTGACCTTTGTGAAAGGCGCACCATAGGCCTTTGTCTTTTCTCTTGCCGAGTGTCGTCATCCTGAGAGGAGGATGGACTATCCCATCTTTCTCTACCGCCATGAAGATGGCAAACGTACTTGCATTTAGAGGAGTGAACTTGTCGAAGTGAGGAGTAGGAGGAGGGCGATGCTGTCCCGCACCATTTTTCTGAAACTTTTTGGTCATTTCCTCGGTTGGGCTCTTCCGTTTGTTCCCGGAGAGCGATACTTTCTTGTTTAGAGGGTTGAGAGCTTCCTCAACTCTGATGTATTTCTCACTCCACTCCAGGAGCTCTGTGAAATCGCGAGGTGGCCTCTTTGTGAGGGAGGCCTTTAGCTCCTTATGCTTGACATTGTGTCGGAAGGCGGCAGCTGCCACTGAGGAGTCTAGAGAAGAAATTGATCTCGCTTTCGCGGTGAATCATTTGACAAAGTCCTTTAACAACTCTCCATGTTTTTGCTTTAGTTCTAGCAGGGAGATGTTGGTCTTTTTTGTTCTCCGGCTAGTAACGAAGTGTGCGATGAAGAGTTCTTCAAGCTGGTCGAAGGAAAATATGAATTTGGTTTCAGACGTGAATACCATTCCTTAGATGATCCTTTCAGTGTAGCGGGAAACGTCCGACACATGAGTGCATTGGTGGCATTATAAACCATAATGAGTGTTTTAAAGCTCTCAATATGGTCTGTCGGGTCTGATTTCCCGTCATAAGATTCGAATTGAGGAGCCTTGAAACCTCTTGGAATAGGTGGATCAAGAATAGTTCGGCTGAATGGGGATCGACTAGGGCAGTAGGCCCTGTTCGAGTGGTTTCCCTCGTTCTTCATTTGTTCTAGACATTTCTCTACCTCTTGAATTCGGTGGAGGACTTGATTGTCCTTTTTCTGGGATCCGGTTGAGTCAACGGATCCTTCATTCTGGGGAAGGCTTTGAGCGTGACTCCCTTGGAGAGCATGGAGGATGTCAAGTTTGAACTTTCGGCTCTGGTAACCGATGCATTCCGATCTCTGTTCTGCCTAGGTTGCCTTTGATTCTCATGCGTTGGGTTATCCCTAGCTGGTTGCCTCCTATGAGAGGAAGATTGCCTTGACCTTTGCCCAGAAGGCTGGGCTCTCTGGCTTGCTTGATGTCCTGAACGGGAGGTCTCAGATCGAGTGCGCCTCTCATTCAGCTTAATACGCAAGTCGTCTTCTATTTGGTGGAGATTTCTAGATCCCCGCGGGCCTCGTGTAGCCACTGAATCAGTCGAGGCATTGTGGACCGAAATGCAGTTGTTGTGAGGATGCTGTTTAGGACGGTTCTGTCAGGAGCCCCTCAGTGCGTCTCCGTTGACAGGAGCGGGATTAGGCTCTAGGGGCTGCTGTTGAGGAGGAATTTGATCTTCCACATGAGGAACCTGAGTTGGCTGACTAAAGGAGCTGGTGCGATAGCTGGAGGCCGCCCCTCTTAGTTTTGGTGGCATGGAGAAAAGTTCGACTTGTGTAGTGGTTTCCCACAGACGGTGCCAATCTGTTGCTGCTTATTTTGGTGTGGGAGCAAACAGATAGTGAGTTAATAAATGAAGGACACTACTAAAAGTCAAACCTGTGGCATAGCCGTTATAAACTGTTAGGGCTTCTGAAAGTGGATCTGAATAGTTGATTAGCCTCCTGTAATTTGAATTTGACGGTCGATGATGCTGCTGCCGATGGACCTACAAAATGCCTGAAACACCGGGGGTTGGCCCCAGCGACAGACCCTCCGACGCTCAAGTTAGAACCAGAAAAAGAGAGAGAGTAAGAGAGTGAGAACTGGTGAATTATTGATTACCTGGAGACTGAGGAGGAGGAGAAGTATTTATAGGCCTGAGAGACATTCTAGAAGCCGAATCGTGACCGTCGGATCTTTCATGTCTCCCCCCTGAAGAGATAAGATATCCCTGTAAGAGGATATGAGATGCGACTCCTAGCCTACATGGGCTGGGTGTCTCTCTTAGTGGGCCTAGTCTGTCACTTTTTATGGGCTTGAGAGAAGCTCATGTCTTGGAGTGGGCCCAGGCCTGTAAAATAGGCATGTGATGGCTAATCTGTCTGTAAACGCTTTGAGATTTGTGCAGGGATCGTACGGCTCTGATCTGCTGCGATTTTTACCATCTTCAAATAAATTGAAAATATTTCGAAAACAAATTTTAAAATTGCGGAAGGACCACACAACCTAGAAGTAAACATTTCAATTATCCTTCAAAAAAAAAAAAAAATCGCAGAAGAGTGACAGACTAGGCCCTAGATCTAAACTCCTAGGGGCGGCGGTGGCTAGCCCTCAGCGCCGCCCCCCTTCCCCCCCCCTTCCCCCCCCCCCCCCGCACCTCTCCTCCCCTCCGCTACGACTCCTTTGCGGTTGAAGACAAAAGGCCACAGAACTCCTCCCGCTCTTAACGAAGTGGCGGGCGTTCAATCGATCGCGCCTCCACAGACGAACTCCACGGCGCTCCTCCCCTGACGTAGTCGCCGACACCAAAGCCCTTGTACCTCCCCTGATCGCCGTGGTCAAGATCGTCGTGGTCAAAATCCTTATGCCTCCCCTGATCGCCGAAGCCCTTGTGCCTCCCCTGATCGCCGTTGTCAAGATTGCCGTGGTCGAAATCGCCGTGGTCGTGAACAGATTGGAGCTGGGAGGGCCCACATCAGCTTGGTCCTGGCCATTGGAGGTGCCCCCCCCCCCCCCGACGACGATGACGGCTGCCCACCTCGTGGCGTGAGGTTGGTGGTTCGGTGGGGCCCGGCTGCTCTTGCCGACTGCTAAGGTGATGTGTCGTTTCTCCCATTTAGGACAAAATAGTGGCATGGCTTTCTTCATACTTCGTTTGATAAAAGCCTAAACTTGCCAAGGGTTGAGTCCGAGTATTCTGAGGGAGGAAGTTTCAAGATTACCAGCTGGTTAAGAGAGTCTCTTGCTAATTTGAAGCTTTCAGGATTTTGGCTTGTCATATCTGATTACCGGGAACAATTCAATTCATGGTTGTGTGTGTGTGGGGGGGGGGGTGAAGGAGGTGCATGGGATTAGTGTTGCACGGTTACGGGGCTAGGGCCCGAAGACGGGGTCCCCCTATAGATACGCACCTTTACAGCACTAGGTGGGGCTTGGGTCTGCAGACTGGGTCCCCCCATGAGGTGTCCTGTAGAAATTGATGAGGTGGAGATATTTCTGTTTGTGTCGGTAGTGGGGTAGTCGCACCCTGAATTCGACACCCATTAATCAACGGCCACAGGTTTCGCAACAGCGCCGCCACTACGTCCTCATCAATAAACCTGCAATCTACAACGTCCACCGTCCGTAGGGGCGAGAGGGGAAGGTGATGCTTCAGTTAGTTGTGATTGTTTCGGGTTTTGTGTGAGAGAGTGAGTGAGAGAGTGAGAGAGTAAAGATGTTACTTCACTCTATTCTGTACTTGTGTCTGTTAGTGTTTGGGAGAAATCACTAGAGAGAGTAGATGCGTGTGAGAGGCAAAGGTATCCTTTTCACGGCTCTTTCTATGTTGGTGTTCGTGGTTAGGGTGACCGAGTGTTGTGATTGGTGAGAAATTACTGATGAGAGCTATAGCGTGACAGAGGTGAGTACCCTCTCCACGGCTCTTCTTTTGGGTGCGACTCCGATTGGGTCATGTGTGAAGTTGCATTGGTGAGGTAGAAGGATGGGAGCGGCAAATTTTTAAATCCCACATGATTCGCTTTAGGTGGGTGTGCGCACACCGTGGAGGTGGGTGCTCGAAGCTTGCTTACGGACATGCAATTGGTTGGTCCTCGTAGTTTAGAGTGAGAGCTGATTATATGTACTGGTCATGTCGCTTCATTTTTTTTTCTGTCTGTAGGTTGTAACTTGCCCCAGTATGCTGGGGTTGTTTTGTTAATTTCTTATTAATGAAACAAGGTTACCTTATTCCACCTTTTCCCTCAAAAAAAAAAAAAAACAAAAAAAAACAAAAAAAAACAAAAAAAAACTATTGAGAATATTATAGAACAAGTATAGAATATTATTGGGAAACTAGCTATTTTCTGCAAATTGTTTGGAGATTGGCCCATTTCTGTAAATAGTTTCACAAAGTGGATAGGACTATTCCTCTAATCAACTTCCTTTTCCCAAGTCATCTTCATGTGGTTGGGTCCAATCGTCATCGTGACTAGGCTAAAACCTAGTTTCTTTTTTCGCCTACCCTATCGTCCTCCGAGGACACGATTTTCATTGGTTTCCAAATGAGAATTCGTCACCCACATTAACGCTGACCCTCTCTCTGTTGAAACCCCCCTTGGCCCTGCAATAATTTGGCGTTCCAGTGACGATGATCCATGCTTCAACAAAGTATGTTTGCATAATTGATCCCTCCTTCCCAATCTAATGCTTGAGTCTCACCCCAAACTTTCTCTTCTTCATATGGATCACTCCATCAATTTTCCAAAATGGATAGATCCCCCTTATTGACGGAATCTCCGCATAGAACCCATTGTTATACCTATCCAAAAACGGAATCAAAGCCCAGTCCCACTTCCTAAATTCCACCGACATGTCCCTCCGTTGGCTACCCATAATCAATCATGATATCTCCCATTTTTTTTCCCATTCCTCTTTCCTGTTGATCATCTGAGTAGTGGATGTGTATCACCTCCTTTTGTCTATTACCGGACTCGACCGTTTGGGTAGGTGCTTCCCATTTGGAGGTTCTTCCCATCATCGGCGAGCTCCGACCCTGCAACATCGTCAAACAAGTTAGGCACTAGTGCGCCAAATGAGATGGGTCTTTGCAATCATAACATACAAATCCCAGTCGCTTGAGATGGGTCTTTGTTTATTTTGATACACATTTCTTTGTTAGCTTTATTGTATACAGGATTGAAAAGTGCTGGCGATTTTCTTCTCTCCCCTTTGATCATCTTCTTCCTTCAGATCCGCTCCATCCATCGCTTATGCCCCTCATCCCCCTTCTTTAAAAAGTCTCCTCTCTCCGTGATCTTCAGGCCCATCTCCTTTTCTTCTCAGATCTCCATCTTCCCCATTTTCTCCCTGTTCGCTTCGTGGGTTCCTTCCTTGTCGCGGCTCCTCCGTCCTCCTGAGTTTTCCTTCGGCTCCAGTTTCCCAGTGGTGAGCTGTCCTCCTCCTTCCGGGGTCTCCCCTCTCGGTGGCGTTATCGCCTACAAGGGCTCCTCCTCGATCCCGGCTTCTCTAAAAGGTTTTTTGTGCCTCCTCCTCCTGCGCCCTTCCGTCTCGTTCCCAGCTTCGCCAGGTTTGTGGTCTGCGCCCTCCGCTCGGCCTCCTCTTCCGAGTAGGTAAGCGCCAGGTTCGTTTTCTTTACTCATTATTTTCCTCTTCCTGGTGCCGTATTTTAGCGATTTATTCTTTCTGTTTGTGGGGTAGTGTAGCTCTTACCTTCCCTGATGTTTTTGTTCGTTTTGTCTCTGATTGTCTGTGTCTCTCATAGACCAGCAACTTGAGGTGTTTTTCTATTGGGTTGCCGGTGCTCTGTCGTGAGCTTCGTCTCCGATTGTGCTTTCCTTTATCGGTGTCCCCTTCTGGTGTGTACCAGAGCTTCCCCTATGGATATTTCATGGGTCGAAGTGGTAAAAAGAAAAAAGAAAATTACTTGCCCCGTTGGGCCTAGGCCCAGTGCATCGGGTTCTCTCTCAGGCAAGAGGGTGCATGGGCTCTCTATGGCCCATTGCAACCCTATTCCAGAGAATTCCATGCGCTTTTTTTCCCGCCCTCGCTCCACTTCCACCTCTTCATCTTCTCACTCTACTCAATCTCAAGTTCTTCTCTCCTCCATCACCTGCTTCCGGTGCTTGCAGTTTGGGCATCTGAAGAGCTCTTGCTTGGCTAAAATGAAATGTCTTTTCTGTTTAAAAGAGCGCCATGCCTGCCAGCATTGCTTTGCACTTCAAAAGCTCTTGGGCCTCTCTGTTGGGATTCCCATCGCCGACCAGGTCATCTCTGCCCTCGACTTTCCGGCACTGCAACGCAAATTGGCGGACTTGCCTCCTGATAAGAATAAAAATAAGAAAAAGAAGGCTGTCTTGAGATCTCCATTACTTCCCACTCCCCCCTCTGCTACCAAGCTTCTTCCATCGACGGCTCCTGAGTCTCCCGTTCTTTCTACCCCTATTCCATCTCAGCGCCAGCCTGTGGTCACTCAAGTTCTCCTCCCCGACACGGAACTGACTGAGAGACTCCAGTTCTTTAGCTCTTACGGAGCTATTTCCTTTCACGGTGGGTCTATACCGTTCTACACTCTTAATGCTTTCTTGAGTAACTCCTGCAACATAAAAGAATGGGATTGGGTTCTGTATTCTTGCTCCAATGGAGACTCTATCATCAGGTGCCCTTCCTCCAAAATCTTGGATGAGCTTTGCGCCAACACTGCGTTAGCGATTGGCTCTATTTCCCTCTCCATTCGTAAATGGGTTGTGGTCAATGCAGCTCCTCCGGCCTTGCCATCGGAGCCCATTAAGGTATCTTTAGTGGGTCTTCCTCCCTTTTGCGACTCGCTTAGGTTCATCGCACCTCTCACTAAGTGCATTGGGGAGATCGTTAGCTTAACGAATTGTGCGAGACTTGCCTCTGGCTCCCTCCAAATCGAAGCTCTTTTTCGATGCCCTTCCTCTAAAGATCGTATTGAGGCTATCTGTCTTAAAGACGGCATCTCGGCTTTTTCTGTATCGGTGCAATACCACGATTCCGACTACACTTCGGTGTCTTCTACTCCTGTTTTTGCTCCTGACCCTACCTCTCGGTATCACCCTGGTTCTTCTTCGGCTCCGAAGGTGGAAGCTGTGGGTAGTAAGGCCCCTCTCAATATGCTGTGGAGGCGAGAGGTCACTCAGTCTCGCAAACCCTTCGCCAGGCCTAGTATTCCCAAAATTTCCCCCTCCAAAGCGCCTAACTTGGTTTGGTTTAATCCGGAGAGAGCCGCTCCGGCTTCCTCGAAGGGAGGGGTTCCCTCCCGTCCTCCCAGTGTGCTCCCCTCCTTGGCTCCAACCTCCTCCTCCTCCTCGTCTCAGGGTATCGTTCCTCTGGCTGTGCCTTCATCTGCTCCCCCTACCACTGGGTGGTCCGCTTGGGAGATAAACCCATCCTTTGCTTCGGACTGGGAGTTATTTCAAAAAGCGGCGCATTTCCCCTCCGCTAGCAAGTCAGTCTCCTCTCCATTCTCTAAGGCTGCTAAGCGCTCTCATCCCTCCAAAGCTCAGGGATGGGTTGATCAAGATGACCTCCTCCTGGAAGACGAAGCAGGTTTAGCGAGCTCTAAAGCGTCCAAACAGGTATGCTTGTCCATTTCGAGCAATGTTACCAGCTTTTCTTTAAGTATTTCTATAGATTTTTGTTTTCTATTTGCTGCTGCTAGCGATTCGCTGCGTATGTTTTCTTGTGCGCTGCAGGCGCCTCCCAGGGCCCTGCGGCCCCTCTTTCCTTTCTCTCCTGCCTCTTTTTGGCTTTCGTTTGATCTTTTTGATCACGGTCTTAGGCTATGGAGTGCCTTGGCCGATACCGATTGCCCTGGCTCTGGTTTGCAGAGCGCCCAAGGTTTACCCCTTGTGGATACGACTCTCCCGAACCTCATATCTGTTGGTACTCCACCTTTTAAGCGAGGAGTTACCTTGATAGGTTCTCCCCCTTCCTCAGGTCTTTCTAATCGTTTTATTAGATGTAGCGCCCGTTTAAGGGCCAAGCACATTTCGTCCTCTTCCTCTTCTCCCAAAGGTGTTAGTAATTCCTCGTTCTTTCAACCCGCGCCACAAGCTGAGTGTTTAGGATCGTTATTTATTTCTCAATTTGATTCCCTGGATGATAATGAGCTACTGGCTATTTCTTCCTCTCTGGGTTTTTGGATCGATCCTTCGGACCCTAAGCCTCTCCAAATCATTCGTCTTAATGAACGTTTAAGAGTCAGTGAGCAATATTGTCCTGATGATTAGTATCTCTTGGAACATTAGGGGCCTCAATTGCCCCGTTAAGCAAAGGGCGATCTATGATTTAATTGTCTCTTCTAAGTGTGACATTATTTCGATTCAAGAGTCGAAAGTCGAATTTCCCTCCCCTCGACTTTATCGCTCTATCGGAGGCTCTGCCATTTCCAACTGGATTTCTCTTGACGCCTCGGGCGCTAGGGGTGGCATCCTATTCGGGTTCAAGGAGTCGGTTTTCTCTCTTTTGTCGACCCACCGTCTCAATTTCTTTCTCATTGTCCAGCTTCTATGGAAGGCCCTCAAGAAAGTGATTACTGTTATTTCGGTTTATGGTCCGTCTTCTTCCCAGTTTAGGCCTATGTTTTGGAGCGAGTTTAGGTCACTTCACCAGTTTTCCAATGGTCTCTGCTTTATCTGTGGAGATTTCAACGTTACCAGATTTGCGGCTGAAAGATCGAACGCTGCTGTTTCCTTTTCTCAATCCTGCTCTTTTAATGATTGCATCAGGGATTTGCAGTTCATTGATATCCCTATCAATGGTAGTTCCTTTACTTGGTCGAACCAGTGATCTCCACCTATTTTGGCCAAACTTGACCGCTTCCTCGTTTCCCATTCTTGGATATCCCAGTTCCAGTCCTCATTCGCTAAGGCGCTCCCCAATCCGTCCTCTGACCACGTTCCTATTGCTCTGTTCTCTGACTTTCATTTCCCTCACCGCCATCAATTTCGCTTCGAAAAATTTTGGTTGCAAGACCAGCTTTTTGTCAATCTGGTTGAGGAATGTCTGGGGGCTATTTTTGGATCGTCAGGTCTTGCATCTTTGCTCATTAAGCTTCATGCCATTAAGCATGGCTGCAAGATCTGGCATAGAGAAAGACAGTCCAATATCAATTTCCTTAAGAGTTCTCTTCTTTCTTCTATTGAAGCTATTGATGTTTTAGAGGAACAAGGACCCATCTCGGATCTTGCTCGTGTCGAGCACCTTGATTGCAAGCGCGATTATGCCAACATTCTCTTGCAAGACCATGCCAAATGGGTGCAGAAAGCCAAAGTTAGATGGCTTAAGGAGGGTGATGGCAACACTGCCTTTTTTCACAATTATGCTTCTTTCAGACAGCGAAATAATCATATTTCCTTGATTCATGATCAAGGGATCGATCTTCACTCGGAACCTGACATTCACCGTGCTTTTCTCTCATTCTCCAAACAACTCATTGGGAACTCTAAACCGCATCTAATCTCTCTAGATTGGGCCCATCTTTACGGCCCTCCCTCTGTGGATCTCTCCTCTCTCGAGGAACCGTTCTCCTTGGAGGAGATCAAATCCGCGGTTTTTGCTCTTAAAAGCGATTCAGCTCCGGGCTCGGACGGTTTTCCGGCCCTTTTCTTTCAGAAGTTTTGGGACTGGATCAAGTTTGATCTCTTCAATATCTTTAAGGACTTGCATAATGGTTCTTTCTTTTTCGATCGCATCAATTACGCGCACATCGTTCTTATCCCAAAAAAGGTGGGAGCTCACGTGATCTCCGACTTTAGGCCTATAAGCTTAATTAACACTACTTTCAAAATCATTATGAAAGTCCTTGCGGCGAGGCTTAGTGCTAATATATCGCCCCTAATCGACCCGGTCCAATCCGGCTTTATCAAGGATCGTTTCATCCTCGATAGTGTAGCGTCGGCTCAAGAGATTATCTCTTTCTGCCATCATTCCAAATCAGAGGGCATTCTCCTCAAGTTGGATTTTCAGAAAGCTTATGATAACGTGAGTTGGGACTTTCTCTTCGATATTCTCCATCGTCGAGGTTTTGGTTCTAAATAGATTTCTTGGATTAAATCCAGCCTTATTGCTAGTACTTCTTCCATCATTGTCAACGGCTCTGAAGGTCACAAGTTTAAGGTCAAATGCGGTCTTCGTCAGGGGGACCCCATTTCCTCTCTTCTTTTCTCCCTTGTTGCTAATGTGTTCAGTAGGCTTCTGCGTATCGCTCGCGAGGCTCATGTCATTGAGGGCCTCGGGAGCACTCAAGGTTTTGATGGTATTCTTAACCTTCAGTACGCTGATGACACTATTATTTTTATCAAACCTGATCAATCGTCGTTGCGCAACCTTAACCTTCTTCTCTACTGTTTTGAGTTGGCCTCTGGTCTGTCCATTAACTTCCAAAAGTCCTCGGTGACATGGCTGGGCGGTGATTCCGGCCGTCAGACAGAAATCTCCTCCAATTTTTTAATTGTCCTATTGCCTCATTCCCCATCACCTATTTGGGAATTCCTCTTAGATGGGGAAAGCTTCTCAGATCGGATTGGTTCCCTATCATTGACAAAATCGAGGCCAGGCTTAACATCTGGACGGGGAAGTTTCTCTCCCGCGGGGGCAGATTAATCTTAATCAATTCTGTCCTCTCGGCCATTCCCCTTTATATGATGTCCTTCTATTTTCTCCCCTCGTGGGTCATCAAAAGATTAGACCAAATTAGAAGCAATTTTTTCTGGTCCGGATCCTCCGGTTTCAAAATTGGGTCTCACCTCTGCAGCTGGAATTTGGTTTGTTCCTCTAAGGCTAGCAGGGGCCTGGGTGTGCTCAACATCAGGCATCAGAACTTAGCCCTGTTTGGAAAGTGGCTTTGGAGATTTCATCACTTCGCTCATCTCCCGTGGGTCCAGTGCATCAAAGGCCATTATTTCTCTATTTCCCCTTGGTGGGCTTTCCCGTCTTCCACTCATAGATTAGCTTCTCCATTCTGGAAAGGTGTTTGGAAAGCGGCTTCGGCGTTCCAGTGTGGAATTTCCCATAACTACTCTGTTGGTTCCAGAACTAAATTTTGGACCGACCTCTGGTTAGGCAATATTAAACTTTCTTCGGCCTACCCCAACCTTTTTCGTCTGGCCTCTATCCCAGATGCATCTGTGCTCGATTCTTACCAATTTATAAACTCCAACAGGATTTGGATCATTCCTTTTGAGATTGTTCTTCGGCCGGGCTTGATCGCTGAACTGTTAGAGCTTATTTCTTCCCTTAACCGCTTCGAATGGCACCCTAATGAAGGGATCGCTTGGCACTGGAACTCAACTGGGATTTTCTCAGTTAACTCATTCTATAATTTCCTTAATTTTCGCTGTATTACCTCCTCCTCCGCCTCCTTCATTTGGGACTCTTGCGCCCCCTTAAGGTTCAAGTTAATACTTGGCTAGTGATCCACAACAAATTACTGACGGTCGAGAATCTTAATAAACGAAATATTGCTTGGGGGCAACGTTGCCCGTTGTGTTCAGAGAGTTCTGAAGATGTAAATCATCTTTTTGTGGGATGCTCTTTCATCTCCCCGCTATGGCAGTTAGTCTCTCTTGCGTGGGAAAATCTAGCTTTGCCTATGAATCTTGAATCTTGCTGGAAGTTCCCTCCTTCACACCCGAGATTTCGCAAATGTTGGAAGCTATCAGTTCACATTATAATTTGGCTCGTTTGGACGGAGAGGAACCGTAGACTTTTCTCTCACCGTTCTTCCACTATAGCTCACTTGATTAATGATTTCCTTTTCCTTTTTAACTTTTGGTCTTCTAATGCTACGCCTAATGATAGAGAGCATTATAATGGCTCTCGTTTACATGATTCCTATCTTGTTTTTCGCAGTCTCAATGCGTTTTAATGCTTATTTTTCGCTTTAATACTTAATGTGCTCTTCTATCGCAGGTTGATTGAGTCATTCTGATCTATCTTGGCTCTAGTCCTGAGGGCTTTTTTGGGTTCACAGGCTTTGTTTTGATTCTGGTGGTTTCCGCTGGTTTGTTATGCTGGCTTTCTGGTTTTGGCTCGGTGGCTTTTTGCTGCCTTGATGGTCTGAAGGCAGTTGGTTTTTGGTGGTTTATATGTTGTGGGCTTAGTCCCTTTTGTTCTTATGCTTTCTGCCAACTGATGGTTATTTTATGCTAACCTTTGTAATCTGTTCTTCGACTTATCTGTGACTAGCTTATTAGTTCTCCCTGCTTTTATCCTATGTGACGATGTGGTGAGCTATTATCTGACTAGTTTGTCTGATCTGTTGTGTTGCACTGCTATCACTCCAGTGGTTGATTTGTTGTTTGGCTCCTGTTATGTGATTATGGGTTTGGTTATTCTCTGTTTACTTGGATGGTTCATCTTGTTGTTGGCGGTCTGGAGCGATAGCTTTTCGTGCTAGTAGCTATTCATCATTTGGTTTTTTCTCAGGCTCTTATCTTGTTTATTATTTCTGTCCCCGGTTGGGGGTTACCTGCGGTAGAGTGCTTTTGGGGCCTGGTTTTGTGGATTGCTTTTCCTTGTGTGATCTTTTCTTTGCAGCTTGTTTCGCTGCTTTCCTTCTCATGGAGCTCGTTGGCTTGTTTGTGTGGTTTGCGAGTCTGGAGTTTTGGGCTGCTCTGGTCCTCGTCTTTCGGTTAAGGCCTTCCAGCGTGGGTGCTTCGATTGCGGCCCCTGCACTGCTCT
Organism: Hemerocallis citrina; assembly: GCA_017893485.1. Classification (NCBI taxonomy): domain Eukaryota; kingdom Viridiplantae; phylum Streptophyta; class Magnoliopsida; order Asparagales; family Asphodelaceae; genus Hemerocallis; species Hemerocallis citrina. The sequence continues at coordinate 765,454 of JACEHZ010000444.1, forward strand.
CTTGGGAGTCTCGTCTTGCTGCTGCTCCTCTGCGAGCGGCTGGCTGGGCTGCTGCGTGTTATTGTAGATTGTTATGCTTGTATCTATTTAGTCTAGGCCTGTCTGGTTTTTTGTTTTACAGCTTGTAAAACCCTCTGTTGTACATTTTATTTATGATTAATATATATTTGCTGTGGCTGGAGTCTTTAGACTCTATCCGTTCACATCAAAAAAACATACAAATCCCAGTACACATTCATCTCTGAGTTTTTTTCCCGAAATGACCTACTTTTTGAAATAAATACCAAATTGACCAACTTTTGAAACTATTACCAAATTGACCCATTTGTTGTTTCAAACAGAGAATCTAGTTCAATTAGGGTCGTTGTTCGAAACAACGAGATTAGTTTTAGTGTTTTGATACTTGCTCGATTTCTCCAAGTGTTGAGAAAATTTCTGCTACCAAACTCGCTGTTTCAAACAGCGACTCTAATTGAACTAGACTCACTATCCGAAACAACATGTTTAGCTTTAGTGTTTTGAGACTTGACGAGATTCCTTCGAGTGTTAGAGAAATTTCTATAACTAAACTCGCTGTTTCAAACAACGATCAGCGAGTCTACTTCAATTAGGGACGTTGTTCAAAACAGCGAATTTATCTCTAGTATTTTGAGACTTTGCAAGATTTTTTCAAGTGCTAGAAAAACTCCTACAACTAAACTTCTTCAAATAACTCACAGTTTGAAACAACGAGTGGATCAATTTGGTAATTTGTTTTGAAAGTGGGTCAGTTTAGTATTTATTTTCCAAAAGTTGGTCATTTAGTAAAAAATTCTTCATTTTTCACACGGTTCAAAGCCCCATCGTGATAGTTGTAGCATCCAAGGCATTTAGGTAGTCGCAGCCCTTAGCAATGGCCTGCTCTCTCTTGACAGTTGACTTAGACTTGGCTTCCACCCATGGGTTATCCTTCGCTTCCCTACTCACTTCCTTAGTAGCACTTTGTTCCCCACCATTCTTTTTTATTTCCCTTAGGGTGCGTTTGGTATGCGGATTGGAGAATTCCCAGGAATTGGTAGATTCTCAGGAATATGAGGGAGGGAATGAAGATTCCCGAAAATGTTGCAATACTGTGTTTGGTATACGACATTACATGCCTGAGAATACTTTCTTACCGTGTTTGGTATAGAGCAATTCATTCCCATCAATCCATCTCTATAGTAGATATTACCGAAAATACCCTTTTGGCTTCATTTAAAAATAAATAAATATAAAAGTTATCTAATTTAGTAATTGATGTATATGCATGCATGTGCAAAATCAATACTGATATATATCTTATAAAACTTTAGTAAATTAACAAATAGATTACTAAAAAAAATTACACTCTGATCCCCATCCTTCTTCTTCTTCATCCATTTCTTCCTCTTCCTTGAACTCCCACACGAGACTTCCAAATCACCCCACACATTCTTCGACAACTCAAAGACCACCATATCATGTTCAGAAGGAAACTTTTCACCCTCTTCCTTGCTCAACCGTGCAACGTACTTCTCCTTTAATCTCCGAATCTTCTCGTAAAGCTTTGGGTCGGTGACCTCAACACTCAGGGACTTTTCTACAAAAGGGTGAATTTTTGCGATGATGGTTTTGGCCGTGCTATACTCTTCCTTGTATTTGTTTAACCCTTTGAGGATCATGATGTCGTCGTCCAAAGTAAATATGCGCTGGGGCTGGGGCTGGGGCTGGGGTTTTGTAACGCCCCGAATCCCAAATACAACTGAATTCGAGAGTTCTACAGGATCTTTCCACTTCATTTAGTACAATTTTACAAGGAAATTTGAACTTTTCACTTTACATCAGAGTTTACATAAAACTTTACACTTTACATTGCACAGCAGAAGTAAAATTTACAACAATTAAATAAATGTACAACAACATTGAATAATCCTTAAACATCTGTTCCTCTTTAATCTTTATCATGTCATTTACCTGCATATAAGACTGTGGGTACATCAGTTTATTCAACCGATGAACATTATACATGGCCATCCTCTCTATACCGGAAATAGTATAACTCATTTTCCATATTTAACAAATACAAACTTGTCACATATCAAACTAAAGGGACTACCCTATTGATGTCGTGTTGTGATTGTGCACTTAGTCCTTAATGCAGTTATTTATATTACATGACACTAATGCGCACTTGTTCGGATTCTATGCATCCCATACTACATAGGTCCGAGGGCAAGCCTCTTAATCGTTCTTCATCTTTGTAGGGTTCAATTCCTCGTCATGACTTAATCTACTACTGTAACTACGGTGAGTATCTTAGATGATCTATGAGTACAAGTACATGTACAGGACCCTGGAGGGGAATCCCACGCCATGTCTTGACTTATCAAGCATGCATTCTGTGGCAATTCAGCCTCCTCCCTGAACACGATCCTCTTGCAGTCACCAAACATCCCACAAGCGTGACTAAAGTCCGATCATTACTGAGTTGTGCCCACGCCATGTCTTGACTCATCAAGCATGCATTCTGTGGTTCACACACCCGCACCGTAAACTCTAGTTCTCATACTCGTGTTTTTCTCTCACTTTCATCACGTCTCCACTATGTACTAATCCTTAGTTTTTATTAGAATCATGAACAAAATCAAAACTCTAGAGTTAGCCTCTCCACTAAACCGGACTTATTCATTCATTCAAACATGACCAACCTTGGTCTTTCATTGCATTTCATTTCATTTCTTTCCAATTGCCGGGAGAGACTTACCTACTCTTTTGTTTCAATTCTAATTCACAATTTTCAAAATTGAGCGTTTCCAACTCATAAGTTCATTTTCATAATCATAACAGATTTTCTTTTCCAATAGCATGATCTCTAATTTATTCATAAGTCCATAACCATACATGGAATTCAATTTTTCCTTATGTATTTCATCAATAAAATCACAACACTATTGAATACTCACATTTCATATTTTTCACACTATTCTCACATGAGAATAATTCACATCTCATCACATAATATAAATTCTATCGTTATTTCACTTCTTTTCTATCAATTTATTTCAAGTCCTTTTGGGCAAAGTGCAATTTTCATATCACACAAGTGTATGACCATAGTTCTAAATTATACATTTACTTTCAAAACATACTCCACTTAATGTAAATAATCCTCAAATTATTTTTCACAAGTCCCACATAATTTTAGGATAATAACCATATTTTTTTCCATAATATTTTAATCATTAAAATCCTCAGAAAAAAATGTTTTTTCCCCAACTTAAACAATAGCCGATGCCAGGGATCGAACCAGCGACCACAGGGAAACCAACCCAAGGCACAGGCCACTAGGCCGAATGCTGCGTGTGTTACAAAGGAGGCTGAGAGCATTAAATGCTCTCGGCTGCACCTTTCTTTAAAAAAAAACAAACAAAATATATGTTGCCCACGAGACTCGAACCGCACACCCCTGAGACCCAAAACCTACTGTGGAGATTAAGATCATGCCGACCACTTGAGCTATGCGCTCATGTTGTCAATAATGCAACTAAAAATTTATTTAAACCAATTCTCTCTGTTATTAAAACGTTTCGATGTTCAACTAGTCCTCATTTCACTTTGCTTTTATAAAAATTACTGTAAAATTCCAGATTAATTTTTCCTCACATAATTTACATACCAGTATGAAGAATAATTTTTTTAACAATTAAAACATATTTTTCATACAATTAATTCGGATTCTACATTATAACTACCACATTTCTTCTTTCGACATTTCTTAACAATTAACATCTCAAATCTCTTTACTAGCAATTCTTCATATTAATTTCTGTTTTTAATCGTTTACCAAACATATAAATCTATATTTTACTTCATTCATTTCAATAAAACACAAAGATTCATTTAACACATAAAGTAGCATTGTTAATCTACTAACTTTTGTGTACATAATTTGTGATGTAGATAACGAAACTTTCTTCAATAATTTATGGCTATAATCAATTCACACGCAATTTTGCCTTTACTAATAGAACCACATACAATTGCACATCCATATATCAATCAATCAATAAGTCATTTTCAAATTAAATGTGTACTCTTATTAATCTTTTTCATGCTTCATTCATTCAATTTAATCTAGCATGCATTCCTAATTAGAAACATGGAAAATTTACCCACCTTAATTTGGAGAGAAATACAACTAGCAACCTCCTAAACGAAAGTCCTTGCAAACGAACGATCCTCCTCCTAGATGCGCGCACCCGAGCTTCAAGAACACCAAAACCGAGAGCCCCCCCTTGTGATGCCGGCCTTCCTTCTTCTTGATGCAAACACAACTTTTCCCACACACAAACTCAATCTTTTACTCACTAAATAAACTACTAGATGATGTATTTTAGACTATAGGTTGGAGGAAATAATTAGCACAAGGATAACTAGGCTAGGGGGGGGGGGGTATTTATACTAAAAAATTAGGAAAATGGATGGCAAGAATTGAAGTAGGAGTTAGGAACAAATAGCTTAGATTTAAGGAGGAGTTACACTAACTACTCATGATCAAATAACCACCACACCATGACTCCACTCAAAAATTTCAATTCCCTCCAAAAAGATCCAAACCGGCCACACAAGTGTGCTATTGCACGTGTACGTGTACTGCACGTGCATGCAACTTGGTCTCCATTTTTTGTACATTATATTTTTCATTAAAAAAAAAAAATCTTTAAATTGTATTCTACATTACAAGTTGTATTTAAAAATAGCTCATGGGCTTTAGTTTGTGGGCCAAAAATAATAGTTTATAAAAGAAAATAAATAAATTCAATTTGGGCTTTAAAAAGAAAGGCTTTTATCTCTTTGAAAAAGGGCTTTATACAAAAATGATTTAAGAACACATATATAAATATCTATACTCATCATAATGAAAATAATCATCAAAATATTGCACGTGCACACTACGTGCAAAATAAAATAATTTTTTATTAAATGAAAATTTGGGGCATTACAACACTCCCTCCTTAGAATAGTTCCGTCCCTGGAACTACAGTCAAGAGCGAAAAATCAAACACAAACATAACAAGCACAAGAAAAATACAAAAATACAAAATTCAAAATACAAATCAAGCAAAAAGCTCAGGATAGTCCCTCAACATCCTCTCCTCAGACTCCCAAGTAGCCTTTTCAACCAAATGGTTCCTCCAGACTACCTTGACCATCGGTATCGTCTTATTCCTCAAGACTTTCTCTCGACGATCAACAATCTCGACAGGAGACTCGATGTAATTCAGATCCAACTGCAAACCTTCCGGCCCTTCAGGCAGATGATGACTCGGATCTGGAATATAACTTCTCAGCATAGACACATGAAAGACATTGTGCACATGAGATAACTCTTCCGGTAATTCAAGCCGGTAAGCAGTTTTTCCGATCCTTTTCAATATCTTGTACGGGCCTATAAACCTCGGGGCTAATTTCCCGCCTTTGCCGAAACGAGCCACACCTTTACTGGGCGATACTTTTAGAAAGACGAAGTCACCGACCTCAAACTCAAGGTCCCTACTCCAGTTGTCTGCATAGCTTTTCTGCCTGCTCTGAGCTTCTACCAACCTTTTCCTAATCAGAACAATCTTCTCAGAGGTTTGCTGCACAAGCTCAGGACCAAACAACTGACGCTCCCCAACTTCAAACCAACAAACAGGTGTCCTGCACTTCCTGCCATACAGAGCTTCGTACGGCGCCATCCCGATGCTAGTCTGAAAACTGTTGTTGTAGGCAAACTCTACCAAAGGTAAATGCCTTTCCCAACTGCCTCCAAAGTCTAGTATACAACACCTAAGCATATCCTCAAGAATACGATTGACTCTCTCGGTCTGCCCATCGGTTTGCGGATGAAAAGCAGTGCTTAAATCTGTCTTGGTACCCAAAGCTGTCTGAAGACTCCTCCAGAAATGCGAAGTAAACCGCGCATCTCGATCAGACACAATAGTTGACGGAACACCATGAAGCCTGACGATCTTGCCAACATACAACTCAGCTAACTTGTCCATCGAAGCCGTGAGTTTTATCGCCAAAAAGTGAGCGGACTTGGTCAGTCGGTCGACTATAACCCAAATCACATCATTGCCTTTAGGACTCTTAGGCAATCCTGTAATGAAATCCATACTGATGTTATCCCACTTCCATTCCGGAATAGGTAACGGCTGTAATAGACCTCCGGGTCTCTGATTTTCGGCTTTGACTTGCTGACAAACCTCACACTTCGCCACAAATTCAGCCACATCCCGCTTCAAACCTGACCACCAGAAATGTTGTTTGATGTCTTTGTACATCTTAGTACTTCCAGGATGTACCGACAAAAGAGTAGCATGCGCTTCTTGAAGAATACTTTCTTTCAGGTCCACCTGATTCGGAACACATAGCCTCTCTCCAAACCACAGCACTCCATCCCTGATTTGAAATCTGGGCAACCTGCCAGCACTAACCTGCTCCTTCATCTCCAAGATATCAGCATCAACCTCTTGACTTGCAATGATCCTTCCATTCAGTGTAAGCTGAAGCCTCAACTGAGCTAAAGATGCTCCCAATCCTTGTAAGACAACTTCAATACCTGCTCGATCCAATTCCTCAATCAGATGCTTCTGAGTTGTAATCAAACTGGATAAACTGCTCTTGCGACTAAGTGCATCAGCAACAACATTAGCTTTCCCAGGATGATACTTGATCTCAGGTCGCATGTCCTCAAGCACTTCCAACCATCTCCGCTGCCTCAAATTCAGATCTTTCTGCTGATATATATACTTCAAACTCTTGTGGTCTGTTTACATGTTCAATTTCTTACTGTACACGTAGTGCCTCCATTGCTTCAGGGCAAAGATAATCACAGCCAACTCCAGATCATGAGTCGGTTAATTCTTCTTATGCAGTCGTAGTTGCCTAGACCCATAAGCGATTACTCTTTCTTCTTGCATTAAGACACAACCAAGCCCACGATGTGAAGCATCACTGTAAACATCATACTCAACACCTGCTCTAGGCAAAGCTAAAATAGGTGCAGTAGTCAGCTTCTCTTTCAACTCCTGAAAGCTTGCCTCACATTGCTCAGTCCACTTGAAGTTCATATTCTTCTTGGTTAGACCAGTAAGCGGTACAGCTATCTAAGCATAACCTCGAATGAATCTCCTATAGTATCCAGTCATTCCAAGAAAACATCTGACTTCCTTCACTGCAGTAGGCCTAGCCCAATCTCTCACTGCCTCTATCTTCTGAGGGTCAGTTGCCACTCCCTCCTTAGAAAGGATGTGACCTAGGAATGCCACTTCAGAATTCCAGAAATCACACTTGGATAGCTTGGCATACAACTCCTGCTCTTCCAGCTTCTTCAAAACTGCTGCCAGATGCTCGGTGTGCTCCTCCTTTGACTTGGAGTACACGAGGATATCGTCGATAAACACCACGACGAAAGAATCAATGAATGGCCTCAGAACTCTGTTCATCAAATCCATGAAGATTGCGGGTGCATTCGTCACTCCAAACGGCATAACTAAGAATTCCTAATGCCCATGTCGGGTTCTAAATGCAGTTTTGTGCACATCTTTAGCTTTCACTCGAACTTGGTGATAGCCTGATCGAAGATCTATTTTGGAGAAAACAACTGCTCCTTGTAGACGATCGAACAAGTCATCAATTCGGGGAATAGGATACTTATTCTGAATAGTGACCTTATTCAGCTCTCGGTAATCGATACACATTCTCATCGATCCATCCTTCTTCTTTACCAAAAGCACTGGTGCTCCCCAAGGTGACGCACTAGATTGAATAAAGCCTTTCTCCAATAGTTCCCCAATCTACCGTTTCACCTCATCCTGTTCCACTGGAGCCATCCTATACGGTGCCTTAGAAATGGGTGCACTTTCCGGTTGAACAGTGATGCTGAACTCTACATCACGATGCAGGGGTAACCCAGGAAAATCATCCAAGAACACGGTCGGATAGTCCCGAACCACAGGAATCCCTTGCACTTCCACAGGAGTCTCTTCCTTGCGGATAGCTGCCACCAGCCTAGAACACTTCTTCTTCCCTTGGAAAGTGACTTCAGGTCCCCCTGGAGCCTTCACTGTTACCGTCTTGGTCTTACACTCGATGCTTGCACTGTACACCGACATCCAATCAATGCCAATGATAACATCGACTCCCAAGATAGTCAGCTCGATCAGATCAATCCCAAAGATTCGATCTCCAATCACAATCTCACAATCAGCATAATACCGATCAGTGGTTAAAGTTTCTCCTGATGGAGTAGCTACTGCTAAGATCTTGCCTGGAAAAATCTTCGGTTCAACTTCCAACACTTTAGCAAATTTAGGAGACACAAAAGTATGAAAGGATCCAGTATCGAACAACGCAACAGCTTTCATTCCATTAAGATAAAGTTCTCCTGTTACATAATACACACTCATTACGTAACAGTTCACTAAACAGCGGGAAAAAGAAATGACATAAACCTCTAAACATCCGCCTTTGTACCAGTGATGACATGATCAACCTCATCGGCATCAGCTTCCATCAAGGCAAATACTCGCCCTGATTGGTACGGTCTCTTTCCAGTCTGCTGCGTTGGTACATTGCGATTCTCCTTTTGTGGTTTAAGACAATAAGATTGGTAATGTCCCGTTTCACCACAGTTGAAGCAAGTTACCGCAGGAGGTCTACCACATTGTTTCCAGGTCCTCCAGCCACACTAATAGCATTCGCCCCTGTCGGTTTGAACCTTTGTGCAGATGGTTGTCCCTTGAAACTCCCAGAATTTGCGGGCCTCTTTCCAGACTGCCAGTTGTTCCTCCGATTCTGAACAACATGAAACTGCTCCATGTCTGCTTCCGTCGCTGCTGCCCTCTTGACCAACTTGTCAAATCTTCTGATACCAAGAGGTATCATCCGGGACCTCAAGCTCGGCCTCAATCCATGCTCGAACTTACGAGCCTTCTTCGCTTCATCCATCACTAGTTCAGGAGCATACCTAGAGAGCTGAGTAAACTTGGTCTCGTACTCTCTCACTGACATGCTACCTTGCTGTAGCGACAGAAACTCCATAGCCTTCTTCTCTTGGACGTCGGAGGAGAAATAGTGACTGCGGAATTCTTCCAGAAATTCCTCCCAGCCAAGAACAATATCTCCCATTGTTCTCTTCATCGACTGCCACCACACAGCCGCATCCTTCTCAAGTTGCAGAGTCGCCAACTTCACCTTACTGCCTTCAGGGGTCTCCAGCACCTCAAAAATCATCTCTACCTGACGAATCCAGTTGTCAGCCGCATCAGGGTCTGACTTCCCTTCGAACATAGGTAGTTTCATTCGTTTGAACGATTCCACTAGTTTAATCGCTTCAGGCACCGGATTCGCAGGTACCCTTCCTTGGTTCTAATTCATGGCTACGACGTTGAGCGTATGATAGACCTTCGCAAGTTCCGTTTTCAGATCCAGACATTCACCGTTTCTAGCTCCTCTTCTAGACATATTCTGTTGCAAAAGATCCATTAAATTCGAAGTATAAGACAAGAATGTTAAATCAACTTGCATTTCATTGAATTCCAAACTTTATACATTCGAATTGAAAAACATTTCTTGACATCAGAATGGAAATAGTAGAAGCTACAACAGTCTAACTCCTATGGTTCCTCTTCGCTTCTCGAAGTTCTCCCCGTAGTTCATCAATTTCTTCCTTCAGCACATCTGTCAGATTCTTCCTCTTCTCGAGTTCCCATACCCGATGACTGAGAACTGAAAGTCGTCCTTACGCTTTGCCAATTGAGCCACCAATAATCCGACTCTCTCTCGCAGTGTTTCTACCTGCCTCTGAAGAGATATCACAAGACTATTTGGAATTGGTTCTTCCTCTTCGTCAGAAGAGTCATCAGATGAATCTGGAGGTGGGGTGATCTCTCGGGATTCAGGCCATTCTTCTCCGTCAGAATCTGCTTGCCCTGGGTAGTACTCTCCCTCAAAATCTGCTTGTCCAGGATGGTACTCTTTCTCGATGATATGCTAGTCGTTGTCTCCAGTAGGGTCGAAGTGATCAGCCATCTTAGAAATAGAGAGGAAGAAGCATAAGTCATAGAGCAACACAAATGTAAGTCACTTACATTTAAATCTCTAGACTCAAACACACACTCTAATGTCCACTTCTAGGATATCGTTCCTTATAAATTTGTACAAGTGTGGAGCGTGGCTCTGATACCAATCTGTAACGCCCCGAATCCCAAATACAACTGAATTCGAGAGTTCTATAGGATCTTTCCACTTCATTTAGTACAATTTTACAAGGAAATTTGAACTTTTCACTTTACATCAGAGTTTACATAAAACTTTACACTTTACATTGCACAGCGGAAGTAAAATTTACAACAATTAAATAAATGTACAACAACATTGAATAATCCTTAAACATCTGTTCCTCTTTAATCTTTATCATGTCACTTACCTGCATATAAGACTGTGGGTACGTCAGTTTATTCAACCGACGAACATTATACACGGCCATCCTCTCTATGCCGGAAATAGTATAACTCATTTTCCATATTTAACAAACACAAACTTGTCACATATCAAACTAAAGGGACTACCCTATTAATGTCGTGTTGTGATTGTGCACTTAGTCCTTAATGCAGTTATTTATATTACATAACACTAATGCGTACTTGTTCGGATTCTATGCATCCCATACTACATAGGTCCGAGGGCAAGCCTCTTAATCGTTCTTCATCTTTGTAGGGTTCAATCCCTCGTCATGACTTAATCTACTACTGTAACTTCGGTGAGTATCTTAGATGATCTATGAGTACAAGCACATGTACAGGACCCTGGAGGGGAATCCCACGCCATGTCTTGACTCATCAAGCATGCATTCTGTGGCAATTCAGCCTCCTCCCTAAACACGATCCTCTTGCAGTCACCAAACATCCCACAAGCGTGGCTAAAGTCTGATCATTACTGAGTTGTGCCCATGCTATGTCTTGACTCATCAAGCATGCATTCTGTGGCTCACACACCCGCACCGTAAACTCTAGTTCTCATACTCGTATTTTTCTCTCACTTTCATCACATCTCCACTATGTACTAATCCTTAATTTTTATTATAATTATGAAAAAAATCAAAGCTCTAGAGTTAGCATCTCCACTAAACCGCACTTATTTATTCATTCAAACATGACCAACCTTGGAATTTCATTGCATTTCATTTCATTTCTTTCCAATAGCCGGGGGAAACTTACCTACTCTTTTGTTTCAATTCTAATTCACAATTTCCAAAATTGAGCGTTTCCAACTCATAAGTTCATTTTCATAATCAAAACAGATTTTCTTTTCCAATAGCATGATCTCTAATTTATTAATAAGTCCATAACCATACATGGAATTCAATTTTTCCTTATGTATTTCATCAATAAAATCACAACACTATTGAATACTCACATTTCATATTTTTCACACTATTCTCACATGAGAATAATTCACATCTCATCACATAATATAAATTCTATCTTTATTTCACTTCTTTTCTATCAATTTATTCCAAGTCCTTTTGGGCAAAGTGCAATTTTCATATCACACAAGTGTATGACCATAGTTCTAAATTATACATTTACTTTCAAAACATACTCCACTTAATGCAAATAATCCTCAAATTATTTTTCACAAGTCCCACATAATTTTAGGATAATAACCATATTTTTTTTCATAATATTTTAATTATTAAAATCCTAAAAAAAAAATATTTTTTCCCCAACTTAAACAACAGCCGACGCAAGGGATCGAACCAGCGACCACAGGGAAACCAACCCAAGGCACAGGCCACTAGGCCGAATGCTGCGTGCGTTACAAAGGAGGCTGAGAGCATTAAATGCTCTCGGCTGCACCTTTTTTAAAAAAAAAAAACAAACAAAATATATGTTGCCCACGGGACTCGAACCGCACACCCCTGAGACCCAAAGCCTACTGTAGCGATTAAGATCAAGCCGACCACTTGAGCTATGCGCTCATGTTGTCATTAATGCAACTAAAAATTTATTTAAACCAATTCTTTGTGTTATTAAAACGTTTCGATGTTCAACTAGTCCTTATTTCACTTTGCTTTTATAAAAATTACTGTAAAATTCCAGATTAATTCTTCCTCTCATAATTTACATACCAGTATGAAAGAATAATTTTTTTAACAATTAAAACATATTTTTCATACAATTAATTCGGATTCTACATTATAACTACCACATTTCTTCTTTCGACATTTCTTAACAATTAACATCTCAAATCTCTTTGCTAGCAATTCTTCATATTAATTTCTGTTTTTAATCGTTTACCAAACATACAAATCTATATTTTAGTTCATTAATTTCAATAAAACACAAAGATTCATTTAAAACATAAAGTAGCATTGTTAATCTACTAACTTTTGTGTACATAATTTGTGATGTAGATAATGAAACTTTCTTCAATAATTTATGGCTATAATCAATTCACACACAATTTTGCCTTTACTAATAGAACCACATACAATTGCACATTCATATATCAATCAATCAATAAGTCATTTTCCAATACTCTTATTAATCTTGTTCATGCTTCATTCATTCAATTTAATCTAGCATGCATTCCTAATTAGAAACATGAAAAATTTACCCACCTTAATTTGGAGAGAAATACTACCAGCAACCTCTTAAACGAAAGTCCTTGCAGACGAACGATCCTCCTTCTAGATGCGCGCACCCGAGCTTCAAGAACACCAAAACCGAGAGCCTCCCCTTGTGATGCTAGCCTTCCTTCTTCTTGATGCAAACACAACTAACTTTTCCCACACACAAACTCAATCTTTTACTCACTAAATAAACTACTAGATGATGTATTTTAGACTATAGGTTGGAGGAAATAATTAGCACAAGGATAACTAGGCTAGGGGGGGTATTTATACTAAAAAATTAGGAAAATGGATGGCTAGGATTGAAGTAGGAGTTAGGAACAAATGGCTTAGATTTAAGGAGGAGTTTCACTAACTACCCATGATCAAATAACCACCACACCATGACTCCACTCAAAAATTTCAATTCCCTCCAAAAAGATCCAAACCGGCTACACAAGTGTGCTATTGCACGTGTTCGTGTAGTGCACGTGCATGCAACTTGGTCTCCATTTTTTGTACATTATATTTTTCATGAAAAAAAATAATCTTTAAGTTGTATTCTACATTACAAGTTGTATTTAAAAATAGCTCATGGGCTTTAGTTTGTGGGCCAAAAATAATAGTTTATAAAAGAAAATAAATAAATTCAATTTGGGCTTTAAAAAGAAAGGCTTTTGTCTCTTTGAAAAAGGGCTTTATACAAAAATAATTTAAGAACACATATATAAATATCTATACTCATCATAATGAAAATAATCATCAAAATATTGCACGTGCACACTACGTGCAAAATAAAATAATTTTTCATTAAATGAAAAATCGGGGCATTACAGGTTTCGATGAGCTTGATTCCGGTTCTTCGATGGGTCTGGAGCTGATTGGGGTGGCCAATTGGGTGGGTTTGGGTTTGTGTTCGGATTCTCCGTCTTCTTCAGTTGATGAGTCGTCGTCGTCCTCGTCGTCTACTTGATTGGTTGGGGTTTTGGTTTGAGGGGTGGTTTCTTCGTCGTCGGAATCGAAGGATTCGGGTGCGGCTTTGGTAACGGGTCCGGCTTTGGGAGCTTCGTCTTCTTCGTCGGAGGAAGAGCCTTCTTCTTCGATGGGTTTCGGTTGATTGGTTTTGGTGTTGACTTCTTCTTCGTCGGAATCGGAGGACTCGCTAGAGGAGGAGGAAGGAGAGGTTTTGGGTGGCGCCATTAGGATTAGGGTTCTGGAGATGGGAAGAAGGTGGAATTGGGAATTGGAAGTAATTCCAATAGTTTGTATAGTTGGCCAAATTTTGAGATACTCCCTCAAATATTTTTGATTGGAGGGAACAAGAGCGGGTTATATGATAAGCCAGAAATCTAGAGGGTGTTTTGGGTATGCAATAATCTCACTTATTTTTTATGTGGAGGAATCCACAAATTCCACCATTTTCAAGGAGAATGTTTATCCTTCCAAACTAATTATTTTTATAACCCTGGAATTTAAAATTATTTACAAAATTATACCTATGTCTTACCAAACCAGGTAATCAAGAGGGTAATCCTAGATTCCCTTATACATTACTGCGTACCAAACGCCCCCTTAGTAGTAGTAGAACCTCTTCATCGGAGTAAGGACAAGTTTGTTGGTGACTGGGTGATGAGTTTGGTGCTAACTATGGTTGCTTCCTCTTTCCTTGCCTTGCTTTGAATACCCCTCATAAGAGCAACTTCAATGGTCACCTTCATTTTTAAGGCCATCAAAATGAATAATCTTAGAATATTTCTTTTTTGAAGGCTCATCAACCAGGGGCAGATCCAGAATTGAAAAGTGAGGAGGGCTGAAAAAAAAATCGCACAAGGTAACATGCAAAATATATATAAAGTTGTTATAGATATTAGATAGAATAGAGTTGGGCTTGAGCCCAAAAAAATAAATAGAAGGCTCAAATATATATGAGGTGGGCTTTAAAAAATATTTGGGGTGGGCTTTAAAAAATATTTTAGGGGGCTGAAGCATACATCTCACACTAATATACCCAAAAAATAAAAAATTACAAAGAAATTGTCCAATGGTAGGGGTGGCTGTAGCATACCCCAGCCCCCCCTTGGATCCGCCCCTGTCATCAACTCCAACCATCTCCCTCGAAATTGGTTTTTTCAAATTTTATTCAAAATTTTAAATTAAACTAAAATAAACTGTACATTAATTGTAATACTAATAAAATTTAAAACTACTTTAATTTCCTGATAAATATTTTTAATTATAACATTATTAGATTAATTTTATTTTAAGCGATTATTAATGACTTATAAATTTCCTAATAAAATGATTAATTTTATTTAGTTATCACTTTGCCTAGATTATGAATTAAATAGTAAATTGAAATTAATCAAATAATTTTTATAATTTAGTATAATTTAATATTAAATTTTGCAGAAATAGAAAATTTAAAATTATAATAATTAAAATAATCAAAATTGGTCTCATTTTAAAGGTATCGTCTATTATTTTGCTCAATTGAATATATCTTGTCGCATCCCCTATTAACTCTCTCTTCAAGCTCTATTTTAGCATTAGAGATCTAATCTTTTTCACTTCTAGATCAGTCCAGGTGGTTTGGACCTTCTCTCCTGTTGATGATGGTGGTGATCCCTTCTTGGTGATGAAATTCGACTTCCCTGCCCCGGTCCCGATGTGGAGATTCCACTGCTGTAACCCTAGGTGAGGGAGATCGAAACCTTTCTTATCCTTGCCTCACCTTGTTCCGATCACTGTTTCTCTCCCTCGTTGGAGACAGGGCCGGCCCACCCCTGATGCATATGAAACATTTGCATCAGGCCCCCAAATAAAAAACAAAAAAGGGGGCCCCCGTTTTCAGAAAAAAAGAAAGAAAAATTTTGAAAATGTGTATATGTGAGGTATATGTGAAAAAAATTCTAATACATGAATCGATTTTTATTTATTTTTTTTAATAAAAAGGGGCCCCCGTTTTCAGAAGAAAAAAAATTTTGGAAATGTGTATATGTGGGGTATATGTGAAAAAAATTCTAATAGATGAATCAAAATTTTTTTTTTTGGGGGTATATGTGGGGGCCCTTTTTTAGAGTTTGCTTCAGGCCCCCAAAATCCTAGGACCGGCCTTGGTTGGAGACTTTAGCGGGGACCGCACTGGTGAAGACCTTTTTCTCCTCTAAAACCATGTAGTGATAGCTCCAGTTCCTTGGGTTTCTTCCCTCCTCCCGCTCACTGTTGGAGGATCTCCTCTGGTGATGACACTTTATATCACAGTGGCCTCTCTCTCTCTCACACTCTCCTCTCATTTTCCCTTAGCAGTCAGGAGTTTTTTTAAATCTCACACGAGAATCAGAATCTTCTGTTATAGTTGTAGTTGGAGTTACATACTTCACTTTTTATTCAATGAGAATGTCGAAGGTTGTCATTTTACAAGGAAATTTATAACAAAATAACTAAACATAGTATGTATAGTAAAATTTACATAGCTATAGTTTAAATTTATAAATTACTTCAATTAATTTGTTTTAATTATAAATATTATGTCTTCATACGGTATCCTCTTGAGTTTAATTGCAATTCTAATTCATCTCCTCTAACATGGATCGGGATGGAGATGGAAGCTTTGCAAAGGTGTGCTCTGAGTTAAAGGGCCACTAGTCTGAGTGACTCATATGAATGAAGGTTTGCTCCATCCGTTTGTCCAACCACAAATCACAAACCAAAGTGCCCGGCCCGGCCCGGCCCGCCCCCCTCCCCCGCGAAATCCCATTATAAATTCCTCCTCGGTCGACCTTTTTCCTTTTTCCTTTTTCTCTATCTAAAAAAAATAAAAGGATAAATCACACATATTATAATTTCTTCAACCGTAATCCAAAAAACCTAACCCCAAATTCAATGACGGATGTCCTTAACCTACCCCCCCCCCCCCCCCCCCCCCCCCCCCCCCCCCCGGTCGGAGAAATCTACTCCCAACTCGTAATGCTAATAGCGGAAGTACACCACAAGCAATAGAAACTCCCAAGAAATAGATGAACCAAGAACAAGCCACCACAATATATGGATCTCACAAGAACATAACCAATATTCAGAGATAACCAATACTTCTTATTCCCAAACAAATACAAAGATTACAAGAAAGATTACAACTCTCAATCTCTCTCTCTCACCTTTGAAATACTCTGCACAATCTCTCTTGAAGTTGAATAATGATCAGCACCTGATATCTAAACTTTAGAGTTTACGGCCATTTATATAGCCTGAAAACAAACCCTAAAAGATAAACACAAATATAGCAAATTAGGTTGTTCTCCCGTAAGCCCAAAAGAAACAATCAGCATCGGTGTCGGTCGACTGCCCCCCAGACCGGTCGACCGCATCGTGCAAAATCAATCCAGAGGGCTGACCGATCGACCGCACCCCTAGTGTCGGTCGACCGTCCCCTTCTCTATTGGATGCCTGCACTCGAAGAACCCCTAGTCGACTGGGTCGGTCGACTGCACCCCTAGCCGGTCGACCGCAACCCTTTAGACCTCTCTTCTTTTACTTGCTGCTTGTCTTCCCTTGCTTCTTTGTCTTCTCCTCTTCTTCTCCAACTTCAAGTACCCCGTGCATACGTGTATTTAAGGCCACAATTCCTAACAATCTCCCACTTGGACCAAATACAGCACGTTTCAAAATTATTGCAATCTTGCAATCTTTCCTCGCATTATCTCTGCCATCTCCCACTTTCATGGAAGACCCAAGTACTCCCCACTCACATGAAGAGCACCTCCGCCATTCCACCACGTGGAGTGCACCAACCACCCCTCATCACCTCATGAAGGATGTGCTCCACCAATCGCATAGAGCACGAATACCGGAGAAACAATCTCCCATGTTAGATTCCGTGTTATGAGACTCCCCACCTTGCAAGATCTCCATAAACACCGAACATGGTTCGAAGCCTCTCGATGCACCCTCTGCACTAGAAACCTCCGTGGATGACACATCCACAAACTCCGCAGACTGTTCAACCCCTACAGTCCAAATTCAGTTACCCTTATCGATATCACCCCGCATATCGATACCAGTGCTCTCTATCTCACAAGAGCGACTTGAAGCTTCAACTGCCAATTCGCAAAGTATCCTCACCACAGCAATGTATTGCCCACTAGGATCACTTCCATGGCCAGCAGCCCCCACTAAATTAGTAACCTCCCCTCCACAACTGAAAGAACTCGGTTGCACCCTATACAACCTACTACTCGATTCCGACTGAGAGTCAACTACAAGAGAAACACCCCTCACGTCTCTAAGCAAATATAGCGTTTCCTCACGCTTTCCTTTTGCAATCACCCTTGAACCTGCAGCTATGCACCACTCCCCACTACCAACTATAGTAGACAACCCCTTCTTGTCTAGCCTTCCAATCGAGATATAATTTTCCTTCAAGTCTGGAACATGCCTTATCTTCCGCAAGACAACACTTTGATCATCAATGGTATTCACGCGAACAGTACCAACCCCACGTACAGGACACCGGTGACCATCCCCACGATCACATCTCCAAAAGAACCCTTATTGTAGTCATCAAATACCTCTCTCCTCGGAGTGCAATGAAAAGAAGTTTTCGAATTAATACACCAATCTTGAGTGCCCAACTCCTCCTGAGCTGATAAGCATAGATTCTCAACAAGCCCCACTTGAGCTTCCTTTGAAGTATCTCTCTTCGGTTTCTCCTGCTTCTTCTTCATATAAGCCTTACAACTGTGCATCATGTGACGCTTCTTGTGACAATACCAGCACTCAGGTCCATGTCCCCTATCGCTGTCATCAGACCCACTTCAGATGAACTACTCTGATCATTTCTTCTTCGACTACTCTTAGATCTCCCACGTCTCTTCTCGACATACATGGCAGAATCTCTAGAAGATGATGATGGATATCCCCCATTTCTCACCCTTCTCACCTCCTCGTTCAGAATGCTACTCACCACATCTTGTAGAGTCGTCAAATCTGTCATAGTGTCTGTAATAGTCTGTTCCACCGTACCATAACTATTGGGTAAACTAGATAGAAGTAACAATGACTGCCCCCTCTCTGAAAACTTGAAACCTGCAGATTCCATCTGGTTGTAAACCATACAGTAATTGATCACATGCTCTGCTACTGAACCCCCTTCCTTAAACTTTATATTAACCAATTTCATCAGATAAATAATTTGGTTAGATGCCGACGGTTTTTCATACATATCTGTGAAAATCTCCATAGCCTCCTTTGTGGTCTTTGCCTTCGAGATATAAAATAATGCCTTCCTACTTAGCCCCAACTGAATCTGCCACAGTGCCTTCTGATCCAAACGATTCCACTCCACCAAGACCTTCGCATCCTTGTCTACATCTACCGGCTTCTCATCAAACAACGAACCATCAAGATCTTTCTGATGAAGATACTCTATCATCTGAATCTTCCACATCGCGAAGTCACTCTCATCAAATCTCTCATTCTTCATCTTGTTATCGGCCATCTCGAACCAACTGCTCTGATGCCACTTGTCAGAGAAATCTACTCCCAACTCGTAGTGCTAATAGCGAAAGTGCACCACAAGCAATAGAAACTCTCAAAAAATAGATGAACCAAGAACAAGCCACCACAATATATGGATCTCACAAGAACACAACCAGTATGCATAGATAACCAATACTTCTTATTCACAAAGAAATACAAAGATTACAAGAAAGATTACAACTCTCAATCTCTCTCTCTCACCTTTGAAACACTCGGCACAATTTCTCTTGAAGTTGAAGAATGATCAACACTTGATATCTAAACCCTAGAGTTTACGGCCATATATATAGCCCCCAAACAAATCCTAAAAGATAAACACAAATATAGCAAATTAGGTCTTTCTCCCGTAAGCCCAAAAGAAACAATCAGTGTCGGTGTCGGTCGACTGCCCCCCAGGCCGGTCGACCGCACCCCTAGCCGGTCGACCGCAACCCTCCAGACTTCTCTTCTTCTACTTGCTGCTTGTTTTCTCTTGCTTCTTTGTCTTCTCTTCTTTTTTTCCAACTTCAAATACCCCGTGCCTACGTGTATTTGAGGCCACAATTCCTAACACCCCCCCCCATTCGGCGACTCCCAAGATGGCCACCATGAAACCTCCCCACGAAAATCCCAACCTATCCCTCCACCCCTGCCTCCTTGTTGAAGAGATCGCGATTCGCTCACCAGATGCGGTGAAAGAGGATATCGCGAGTATCTAAGGCGGAGCAGCCCTAGTCCGCTACCGCTGCAGTATTGCGACCTACGCCACTCACCTCCACGTTGGTCACCTTCAACAGGTCAAGGAGAGACGATGGGGGGGGGGTATGAGAGGAGGAGAAGGAGTCAGAGAGGCAGATTCAGATCAGACAAGAGAAGGTGAGTTTTCTGTGAGAATTTAGGGTTTGGGGAAATTTGGAGGATTTGGGAGATTAATGTTTTTGTGTTATGCGGATAGGTATGGGTATGAGTATGGTGATAGTTATGATCGAGGAGGAGGAGGAGGACGGGGTTATAGGGATGTGATAAGGGGCACCCGAGACAGATGAATTGTCAAATAGGTAATTTTTTTGAATTTATGTGCTGTTTTAAAGTTTGTTAGTTAGTTCTGCCATCTCGGCTCGTGGCATCCCACCTCCCTCCTCGGAGAGGTAGTGAAAATGGTGTTAATTCCTCATAAATGATTCTGGGATAGTCTACCCTAAAGTTTGTTTTGATTTTTTTCTTTCTTCTGTTTTAAACACTATATAGGAAGGAATAAGTCATCTGAATGTATATATATTTCCATTACTGATGTTGTTGCTTATTTTGATGTGGGAGTGAACAGATAATGAGTTAATATTTAATGGAAACTACTAAAAATCTGATCTTTGATCTTTGCCGTGAAATACAATTAGAGCTCATGAGATTGAATCTGGATCATTGATTGAACACCATGATCTAGATCCGACGGTTGTTGATGCAGCCGATAGACCTGAAAAAAGCCTGAAATGCCCGGGGTTGGCCCGGCGACAGACCCTCGATGCTCAAGTCAGAACCAGAGAGAGAAAGAGTGTTCGAGAGAGAAACTGTTGACTACCTTCTGACTGAGGAGAGAAAAGGGTATTTATAGGCTTGAGAAACAGTTTAAGAGATTGATATGAATTCATTAGACCAACTATGAATTCCTTATCTCCTATTCGAATCCCCCCCTCAAGAGATAAGCTCTCTTGTTTGCGGATAAGTGATTTGACTAATAGTCTTCATGGTCTGGGTTTCTCTTAGTGGGCCGAATTTGTTACTCTTTATGGGCTTTAAAAATGCCTATGTCTTGTAGAGGAGTCCGAGGAAGGCCTATACCTGTGAAATAGGCCTGTTATGATTAATCGACATGTGGAAGCTTTGAGATCTGTGTTGGAATCGTACGGCCTTGATTTGCTATAATTTTTACCATCATCATAAGCCCCCACTTTTGGAAGACAATTTTCATGGCTTTCTTGGAGTAGTTCACCTTATTTTTTGGATTATGGAATACAATCTTGGCTTTCAGGGTGCTTGGAGATACCTGAAACTGATCAGAGGCTTCTGAAGGTGGCGTATATTTTTCCTGGATATTTTTGGAATTTTCCATATTTTCTTCAATTTTTTTATTTTAAAATTTCCCCCTAATTTAAAATCACTTTTTCGAATTTTATAATGAATAAACCTAATTTTAAATTAGTTTTCAAAAATTTTAATTAATTTTCCTAATTTAAATCTTTTTTAGATTTTTTAATTAATTTTTGGAATAAAAAAATAATTTAAGGGATTTTTATGAATTATCTAACTTGGGCCCAATTTTTGGCACGATCTGCAACTTTGATCAGCTCTGACTTGCACGCTGAGTTGAAGCAGAGGCCTAGATCTGATCGTTGTGATGATAAGCTGTGTGGCACCATTTGGAATGTCCATCAGCGCTTGGCTCGCCTGCAGAGTGAGATCAAGCGGTGGAGAGGTGGGAGGAGAGATGGGGATATCGTGATTCAATCTAGAGCATCAATCGCTCTAGGGCATGATTTCCTAGATGTTCTGACGGCTATTGCTTTTGGAACCCCTTAGCTCGACAAACAATTTGGCCGAGCTATGGCCATTTCCTCTTGGTCGAGCTATAGGATAGCTTTGTTGTCGAGCTATGAGCCCCTTCTCCTTGTCAAGCTACAAGCATCGCCACGCTAGGGAGGTCTTTCATCATCGAGGCAAGCTTTGTTCTTGCCAAGCCACTACTTCGTCGATGGTGGTTGTTATCGCCGAGCTACGAAGCTTGCACTTTCTCGCTGAGCTATCGAGCTATTCTTTGCCGAGCTATGGTGTTTGGAGCGTTCGCCGAGCCATTATTCTTCGATCATCGCCGAGATATGTAGCCTCGAACATCACCGAGCTATGGAGCCTCGAACATCGCTAAGCTATGGATCCTCGAGTGTCACCGAGCTATGGAGCCTCGAACGTTGTCGAGCTATGGAATTATCAAACCCCTTTTGGTCGAGTGCTCTATTTTTAGAACTTTTTTCGATGCTCTGTCTTCGAGCCAGACTATCTTCGTCGAATTATGAATTCTTATCGAGCTGCGGAGCTTCGTTGTCGAGCTATGGCAATTTCTAGTTGAGCCATAGCTTATTTGGTTGAGCTATGAGGCTATGGAATCTCGTCATCGAACTATGACAAATTTTATCGATTTTTAGCCTTGTCAGTCGAGCTATGGTCGTTGCTGGCCTTGGTCAAGGCATTTGGCAGGCTTTGGCGGCGACGAAGAGGCATGGACGGTGCTCGGTGATGATAGAGGCTCCAAACTCAGAAGCTTTGGGTTTCTGAAAATCAGTTTTTTGGAGAGAAAAGGTGATGCTTGGAGTTTTGGAAGAAGAAGAAACCAGGGTTTTGGGGGTTTGGATCCTGGTGTTCGGGTCTTGGAGTTGATACATGCAAGCCCACTTAGTTTTAATCACCTAAGATTTGGGTTTTTCTTTACGGGTTTGGATTAAGATACCCGACCTGAAGCTTTATGTAACACCCCGCAAAATTGAGTTATGACAATTTTGCTCCACATGTATTACACACATATATAATTTATCATTACGTGTAATATCCGTAACAGCATTAATATAAATATTTTTACGTATGTTATATTTTGATTGTTTATAAATATTTCTTCGCTGCTCAAATCCATTTTGTATATGAATATTTATTGATACGTGAGATGCACGTGTTTGCAGTGCATGTGTTGGTTGTATTGTTTTCAAAAATAAAGTTTAAGAAGTGTGTATGTTTATTTCATTTGAGCACAAATTTTTTTATTTTGATTTAATTTAAACTTATTTATTAAATACACATTAAATTTGAGTAGCATATAAAAGTTTTATTAAATAAAATTCCTCAAATTTTTGGTGTGCATTTTACATGCACACACAAGTTCTCTCAAAGCATGTGCCCTACCACACTATTTTGGCAGGCCAGCTCTTCAGGAGGGAAAGAGAAATTTATTTGAATGGGTTTATGGATTAAGTGGGTGGTTAATAAACTCCCCATATTCTTTTTTTATATAAGCCCTCTCTCATTCTCCCTCCCTCATTGAAAAAAAAAGGAAGAAAGAAAGAAAGAAAGAAAGAAAGAAGAGATTCGGCCATCCAAAGCAAGAATAAAAAAATAAAAAAATAAAATACATTTCCATTGTGTGCACTTTCAAAGAGGTCCTTACTATTCGTTCTTGGAGTTCAGATTTTGGAGGAGAAGGCTTGGAGTTCTCAAGGACTTGCAAGTGCAAGGAATTTTCAATCAAAAGGTGGGTGTTTCCTTAGTCTCTAATTATTTTTTTGTAGGAAGAATACTATGATTAAAAGTCATGTTATGTGTAATTTTAAAAATCTTTTAGATTGTGAATTAATCTTAGAATCCAAGCATGTTAATTTAATTAAGTTATATGAGATTGTAGAAAAGAAAATTTGATTATCATGTATTAGATTGCTAAAATTTAGTTAAATTATTAATATGATTTTATCATGTTTTGCTAGCCAAATTTTAAATAGAAATATACACATGATATGGTAATTTGTATGAGGTGCAATTGTAGATTTGGTTGCTTGTAGTGATATGAATAAATTGTGTTGATGCATAATGTTAAATTTGCTAGATATAACTGTAGGTATTATGGATGTTAAAATTTTTCATTCTCAGTAATATGATTAAATCTTAGAACTCAAATTGTACAAATTTGGATTGGTATACATCATGAATGTTAGAATAACGAAACTTGTTAAGAAGCAGTAAAGTTTAATTCATTTTCGAGAGGCTTTTGGGCAATGAGTGATTTGGGAGTCTGGTTAGAGCGTGCTGGCTTGGGCACTCTGTATTGTGCTCCCCGGTCGCGGATACGAGCCTTTGGAGCTCTATTTTCTTTTAATTTTTTATTAAATATAAATATCAGTAGAGGAAATGTTTAGGATTTCTTTTTTTTTAATCCTAGATCAACAGAGAATGGGACTAGTGGGTGTTGGGTGCGATTTAGAGCGGAGTGCACGCGCTCGGGTTCAAAGTTGGGCGGGGGTTATTTTGTTCTTTTAATATTATTTTGTATCAATTTGCATGTATTTTACTTTGGGGAAATGTTTAAATTAATAGAGAGTATCAATGGGATATTTCGATAGGATTATATATATTAATTCAAGAATTATTTTATGCATAAAATACATTGTAATTTAGATTACTTTAAAAGCTATTTTTGGAGCTATTTCGCTTTAAAATTAAATGTGATTACAAGAGTGAAATGTGATTATTTTTTTACCTATATTTATTATAGAATCGTATATCATATGAAAACAGATTTAATTTGAAACTTATGTAAATTGTTTGGGTGAAAAATTAAGAAATAATCAAAGAATAAAAGTGTGGAAAAGTAGACGTATTGACATTTGAAAAAGAATTTTCATTGAAGTATTATTGAAATCTTTTGATAAGAAGTTATCTATTGTTTAGGAGATTGATGTACTAAAAGAGAATGAATAAAGAAATCAAATGGTTCATAATGAATGAAAAATTGTGTAAATTTTGTTAAGAATAACCTAGAATACCTTTGAGTTGAGAAGTGTGGTTCTAGGAGCTGAGCGAGACCATAGTGACCGACAAATTATAATGAATTTTGAGAAATGGCCAATATGGGCCTAAGTTTTTTATGAGTGAGTTTAAGTCCGACAGGGTAAGCTAGCTCTATGCCATGAAAACTAAAACTGAATTAAGGACATACACTAGACAAGAAAATGTGATGAGACATGGGAAAATGTCAGTGGGGCGTCTCTATATAGTCGGGCGGTAGATTCCGGGACTATAGATACAGTCGGACGGTGGATTCCGGGATAGTGATTGCTTGTGGAGAAAGATGAACCCTAATTAATTCTTGGATTATGATTAATCGGATGGTGGATTCTGTTATCATGAATAGTCGGGCGGAAAGGGGGCAAATCTCCAACATATTCCGAACTAGAGCGGCACATTCGGGATGTTTGGACAACGAGGATTCTATATAGTCTGGCAGTGGATTCCGGAACTGGGATCCGTACTTGTGGGATGTCTAAACTTTGTTTTCGTCACCGTAGTACGATTTTCATAACGATTGATTGAACCTATAATGAGGAGTACGTTAAGATCTTGCCCTCGGATTTATGTAGTATGAGATGCATAGAATCCGAACAAGTGTGCATTAGTGTTGCATCGTAAGTATGAATGTCTGCATTAGTCATTAAGTTTATATCATATACTGATATAATTAGGATAGTCACTTTTCATTCTTGCATTCAAGTATGTGTTTGCTACATTGAGGAATCGCTGTATTATAGCATTGCGTCAGTTGTATGCAACTGACGTGCCTGCAATTTTCAAGTTGCAGGATTCAGATTAGCGAGCGACGAGGGTATGAGTTTGGTATTGATGACTATTATAGAATTGAAGATGCTTGATGTTATAAATTGTAAATCTTTTATGTAATTTTCTGTTGTGTATTGTAATTAAAGACATTGTAATGAAAAAGTTTTAAATTCCTTGTATTTTTGTATGAAGTTGAAGTAAAAGATCCTGTTAGTGCAACGAATTACCTATGTTTGGAATTCAGGGCGCTACACTTTAATTCCATATTCCAAAACCCTTTCCTCTTCATTTCATCCCATAAGAATCCCACTCCTCATTGTTTGGAGTTTTTAGACTTTATTGGATTTTTTAAGTGTGTTTTTGGATCACACTTGGTTGTATATTTCTTCGTACACCCAAGTTTTTGAACTCTTAATTCTACCTTTCTTGCATTGGAGTTCAATTATCGAACTTGCTGTTTGCGTCCAGCAGGTTTGTAGAGACAACTTTAAGATGGAGCTGGATGTAGAGCCTGTCGTTTGTTCCCGACGAGTTTGTAAAGGCAACGCTGATACGAAATTGGACATTGAACTTGTTGTTTGTGCCCAACAAGTTTTGTAAGGAAATTCCTGTGACGGAGTTGATGTTTGGACTCGCTGTTTGCGCCCAGTGAGTTTGCCGAGATAACTCTGAGATCGAGCTGATCACAGAGCTTTTGGTTTGATCCCGACAGTTGGTTGAGAACTCTTGTGACAAAGTTGAGTGTTGAACTTGCAGTTTGCGCCTAGCAGGTTTGTAGAGACAACTCTAAAATAGAGCTAGACATTGAGCTTGTTGTTTGATCTTGGGTGAGTTTGTAGAGGCAACGCTGATGCAAAATTGAATGTTGAACTTGCTGTTTGCGCCGTACAAGTTTTCTAAGGACATCCATGTGACGGAGTTGACATTTGGACTCGTTGTTTTTGCCCAGCGAGTTTGGAGAGACAACACTGTGATCGAGTTGATTGTAGAGCTTGTTGTTTGATCCCGACAAGTTGGTTGAGAACTCTTGTGAAGGAGTTGAGTGTTGAAATTGCTGTTTGATCCTAGCAAGTTTTGTAGAAGGAAACTCTAAGATGGAGTTGAATGTAGGACGTGTTGTCTGATGCCAACAAGTTTTGTGAGGCAACTCTTTGGATGAGTTGATGTAGAACCTGCCGTTTAATGCCCGACAGGTGCGTAGGTAAAACTTTAAGGCGGAGTTAGACATTTGAACTTACTGTTTGTGCGCAGCAAGTTTTGAGACAACTCCAGGATGGAGTTAACAATGAACTCACCGTTTGCGTCCAGCGAGTTTTGTAGAAGCAACTCTTTGAATGCTTCAACTTTCTGTTTGTTCCCAACAATCTTTGTTGAGGCAACTCTAGACGGAGTTGGACGTTGAACTTGCTGTTTACACCCAACAAGTTTTGTGGTGACAACTCGAAGACGAAGTTCGACGTTGAAGTTGCCGTTTGCGCCCAACAAGTTTTGTGGTTGCAAATCGAAGATAGAGTTGGACGTTGAACTTGTTGTTTGCGCCGAACAAGTTCTGTAGAGACAACTCAAAGACGGAGTTGGACATTGAACTTGCTGTTTGCGCCCAAAATTTTTTGTAGTGACAACATGAAGACGGAGTCAGACGTTGAACTTGATGTTTGCACCCAACAAGTTTTGCAGAGACTCCTTGTGCTGGAGCTGACGTTTGGACTTGCTGTTTGCACCGAACGAGTTTGTAGAGACAATTTTAGGCTGGTGCTGGATGCCAAGCCTATTGCATGAAGATGAGGGGTCGTTGGAAGGACTCCAGCAAGGAGCGGGACACCAAACTTGTTGTTAGAAGTTAACAAAGCTCAAGTGAAGAGTGGGGTGTTGAACTCTTTGCTTGGAGTCAACAAATTGCTGATGAAGCTCGTTCGGTGAGCAGAGCGTTGAACTCGTTGTTTGGAGTTAACGAGTTGTTGATGGATCTTGAGCAGAGAGCAGGGTGAATAATTCATTGTTTGGAGTCAACAAGTTATTGATGGATCTCGTGCGTTGAGCAAAGCGTTGAACTTGTTGTTTGGAGTCAACGAGTTGTTGATAGAGCTCGTGTGGTGAGCAGAGCATTGAACTCATTGTTTGGAGTCAACGAATTATTGATAGAGCTCGCACAGTGAGCGGAATGTTGAACTCATTATTTGGAGCAACGAATTGTTGATGGAGCTCACATGGTAAGCGGAGTGTTGAAATCGTTGTTTGGAGCTAACATGTTGATGGATCTCGAGCGGAGAGAATGGTGTATAACTCGTTGTTTGGAGCCAACGAGTTGTGATGGAGCTCGTGCGGTGAGCGGAGCGTTAAACTCATTATTTGGGGCGAACGAGTTATTTGATGGATCTCGAGCGGAAAGTGAAGCATTGAACTCGTTGTTTAGAGCCAACGAGTTATTGATGGAGCTCGAGCAAAGATCAAGGCGTTGGAGCTTGAGCAAAGATCAAGGCGTTGAAATCGTTGTTTGGTGTCAACGTGTTGTTGATGAAGCCTGAGCGAAGCGCAAGTTGTCAAACTCGTTGTTCAGAGTTGACGAGTTGTTGGCCGGTGGAACTTAAGTGGTGTGCGGCACGCCGAACTCATTTTGTGGAGCGAATGAGTTTTGGGTGTATTGAAGTGAAGTTACTTGTGTTTCTTCAGCGGTGAGGTGATTCCACTCTTCTCTTCGCTGAAAAGTAGGTGTACATCAGATGAGATCCATGAGACATTGAGCTTGCTCTCCTTGGTGATATGTTGTGCTTGACTGTCATTCTCTGCTTCCCAAAAAGAATACGGAATACGGATACGTGACTCAACCCAGCGAATGATTTGCATCATCCATAAGCTGTACAGAATCCTTACAACAAATCTATGAATAATAAGAGTCGGAAGCCAAAATAAATCATCCTCTCACAGACATATACATATCTAAAAAAAAAACAGAGTGCCAACAGAAATATAATTGAAGTTCACTAATAAAATAGTCTCAAAATAATTCAGATCGGAACAAGTTAGTATTCTGGGTCACATTGCCCAAATATAGATAAAATCCAAATACTCAAGTACATTGTTCAAAAAGCAAAAGATAATAATAATAGCAAAAGAAGTCCAGCACGAATATTTCATTTCTCCAATACCAACAGGCAAACGGTCATCCTGATCTGCAATCAATAAATTGCAGGAGAAGGAAAGAGAAAACAAGTACCCGTCAATGCAAGTTATCAGCCGCTTGTAATGCAGGATACAAGTACATGGAAACTAAACAAAACTAAATAATAACAGAAATAGATATAGCATGGTACAGAAGAATTAACTAGTATGGTATACTAACATGTGTCAAGTGTCAAAATCAAATAGCATGCAGATAGATATACAGATAGTGTCAAATAATGGTGTCACATGGTAGTATCAGACAGATAATGGATAATCAGATAATCAGATGCTCAGATACAGATAACAGATAGCAGATTCAGATTCAGATTCAGATATCAGAATCAGATTCCTATAAGTCTTGTATTAATTACTAACTAGGTAACACTTCATGTACCATCCTTTTATCACATGGTTGCCACATTCAAAATAGTTACGTTTGTAGATTTCGTAGGGGATCATATAGGGCCGTGTACTCAGGGTTCAGATAGACATATATCAGATAACAGAATCCCGACAGACAGAAAGGACCTAGTGGGTCTCTTCTCCTCTACACCTTCATATAAGAAGTAATGTAGATAGGGTACAGATATAACAGATCACAGATAATCATATGGGAAACATGGGCTCCCTTCTATGTACACATTTCTATGCTTTCCCACTAGTAGATCTTTCCCATAAACCCCGTCTTGATCATTTTATAATTATTATCAGATAGATGTGTATGTGCATGAAACAGAGTAAAACTAGCATGATATAACGACCCACAAGTTTAGAATAACAAATTAGCATGTACAGATGGAAAATAATCACATCACCGAACAAAATAAGGTACTTCCTAATTCAGGACAGCACGACAGTACAGTACTAAAAGAGCGATTTTCATTACTACAGAAATCAAAATCTAGATCCGTCAAAGAATCTAGAAAATAGACTCCCAACCGAATCCGGCGAATACATATAAGTCATATAGTGTTTCAGAAAAACATAAAACAAAACTGATTTGAAAACAGAAATCACGTTCAGCCAGAAATGACTAAGTCAAATTCAAAGCCAGAAAACAGCATCAAAACTCCTTAAAAAAATCCAGAAAAAATCTGGAGTATTCTCCTATATGTCTAGTATCAGAATATAATGTTTCATAATTTTCCAGTTGTAACGCCCCGAATCCCAAATACACTGAATTCGAGATGTTCTACAGGATCTTTTCGCTTCCTTTAGTACAATTTTACAAGAAAATTTAAACTTTTCACTTTACATCAGAGTTTACATCAATATTACACTTTTCATTTGCACAGCGGAAGTAAAATTTACAACAATTAAATAAATGTACAACAACATGGTATAATCTTTAAGCATCCATTCCTCTTTAATCTTTAACATGTCATTTACCTGCATCTAAG
The DNA here is from genome assembly GCA_017893485.1 of Hemerocallis citrina. Lineage (NCBI taxonomy): Eukaryota > Viridiplantae > Streptophyta > Magnoliopsida > Asparagales > Asphodelaceae > Hemerocallis > Hemerocallis citrina. Next base: position 795,550 of record JACEHZ010000444.1, read on the forward strand.
ACTGTGGGTACGTCAGTTTATTCAACCGACGATCATTATACACGGCCATCCTCTCTATGCCGGAAATAGTATAACTTAATTTTCCATATTTAGCAAACACAAACTTGTCACATTACAACTAAAGGGACTACCCTATTGATGTCGTGTTGTGATAGTGCACTTAGTCCTTAATGCAATTATTTATGTTACATGACACTAATGCACACTTGTTCGGATTCTATGCATCCCATACTACATAGGTCCGAGGGCAAGCCCTTAATCGTTCTTCATCTTTATAGGGTTCAATCCCTCGTTATGACTAAATCTACTACTGTAATTACGGTAAATTTCCTAGATGTTTTCTGACCTACGAACTCATGTCTAGGCACTCTAGAGGGAATCCCATCGCTGACATGACTCATCATGCAGACATCCTGTGGTAATTCAGCTCTCACCATAGACATGACACTACCCGTAGTCTTCAAACATCCCACGAGCGTCGCTACCGGGACGGTACTCTGGAGCAGTATCCTCACCCAGACTCATCATGGGAATTCCTGGGATACACTCTCGCCGCTACCCAATGGCCCTCATACTCAATATTTTTCTCTTACTTTCATCACATCTTCACTATGTGCTAGTGCGTAGTTTAATAGAATCATGAATAAAATTAAATTTCTAGAGTTAGCCTCTCCACTAAACCGGACTTATTCTTTTATACAAACGTGACCAACCTTGGTCTTTCATTTCAATATTTCATTTCAGTTTCTTTCCAATTTCCGGGGGAGACTTAGCTACTCTTTCAATTCAATTCTAATTCACAATTTCCACATTGAGCACTTATAACTCATAAAATTCATATTCATAACCAACGGATTTCTTTTTCATTAACATGATCTCTAATTCATTCATTAATCCATAATCATACATGAACTCATAGACTTCATCAATTAATAATTTCATATTTGAAATTTACATCACTAATGAATATTCACATTTCATATTTTTTTTCACATTATTCTCAAATGAGAATAAATTGCATTATGTCACACAACAAAGTTTCTTTTTGCCAAATCATCTTCTAATACTTCATTTCAATTTATTCTTATAAGTTATAATTTTTCATAAGGTATTAATCTAGAACCATAGTTCTATTTATGCCTTTTATTCACAAATCATAGTTTATTTCTTTCAAATAATCCCCAAATCATTTTTATAAAGTCCCCTACATTTTTAGGAGAATAACCATATTTTTTTCACAATTTTTGGACACTTAAAAACCCAAAAAAAAACATTTTTTTCATTCTTGCCGATAGCAAGAATCGAACTCAGCACCTTAAGAACACAGCCGACAGCCCCAGCCGCTAGGCCATATGCGCTAAACGCTATGAAGAGGGGGCAATGGGTATTTGTTACTCTCTGTCGGTGATTTATATGTTTACAAAAAATGTGAGATAATATATGCGGCTACAGGGATTCGAACTGATCAACACAGAGAACCCAACCGCACCGTAGGACCACTTGAGCTATGCGCTCAGTTGTCATAAGTATAATTTCAATTCCATTTAACTTATGCTCTCTGTTATTTAGAACATTTCGATGTTCAACTAGCTTTCGTTTCATTTTGCTCTCATCAAAATATACTGTATAACTCTAGATTAATTCTCCCTCACATAATTTATATATCATTGTGAGCAAAATAATTTTTGTAATAATAAAAACATTTTCAAACCATTAATTCAAATTATACATTCTAACATTACTATTATTCTCTTTTTGATGTTTCTTCGTATTGTAGTGTTCTAATCTTTTTGTCACTACATTTCACATTAATCCACTGATTTTAGTCATTTATCTACATACAACTCATATTTGAATTTATTCATACCCATATCACCACAAAGGATCTATTTAATACATGAAATGGTAAAACTCAAACTACTAACTTTGTGTATAGTTCTTAATAGTAATAAATGTGGTTTCATTAGTCAATCCATGCTTCTAATCAATTCACGTATGTCACAAATTATAGAACCACTTATCAATTTGCATATTCACATCTCAATCATTCATGAAGTCATTCTTTTCCAATTAAGGTGTGTTCTTCCTTAATCAATTTCATGCTTCAAATTTCTAATTAAACTAGCATGCAATTCTACTTTAGAAATAGGGAAAATTTTACCCACAACTCAATTTTAATAATAAAACCACATACAAGTTTATTCATTAACATTCCAATCAATTTATAGACTAACTTCCAATTAAAATGTATTCTTATTAATATTTTTCATGCATCATTTCTCAATATAATACTAGCATCATTCCTAATTAGAAATAAGGAAAATTAACCCACCTTGTATGGAGAGAAACAAACACAATAGCAACAAGGTCCTTTGCAAATGAATGCACCTCCTCCTAGACGCGCGCACACAAGCTCCAAAAAGCACCACCGAAAGTTCCCACTTGAATAGCCGGCCTTCTCCTTCTCCTCCTTGATGGAAATGCAAGCACAATCCCACTCACAACTCAATCTTTTTAACTCACAACTATTACTAGATAATGCTATTAGACTATAGATTTGGAAAGGAATATTAAGCACAAAATAACTAGTCCTGGGAGGGGGTATTTATACTAAAAATCAACTAGAATGGAGGGCTAGGATTAGTTGGTTGGTTGTAAGATGGAAGGCTAGGATGAGAGTAGGAGTTACAATAACTACCCACATCTAAATAACCACCACCATGATCACCATTAAACTTTTTGAATTCCCTCCAAAAATGTCCACAACCGGCCACAAAGAAGGCATGCCTTTTTGCACGTGTACGTGTAGTGCACGTGCATGCAACTAGGCCCAAAATTGTGCATTAAATTTTGTATAAAAATAAAATAATCTTTTAAATTGTATTCCACATGACAAGTTGTGTAAAAATATAGTCCATGGGCTTTAGTTTATGGGCCAAATGGTTATTTTAAAATAAAATCAATAAATTACATATTGGGTTTTAAGAAAAAGGCTTTTAAAATAAGGCTTTCTATCCATTTAAAGAAAAGGCTTTTGTATAAAATAATTTGAAAACACCTATTCAAACATTTATACACATCACAATAAAAAATAATTATAAGATTTAATTCAACCAAAATATTGCACGTGCGCACTACGTGCAAAAATAAATAATTTTTCATTAATTGAAAAATCAGGGCATTACAACACTCCCTCCTTAGAATAATTCCGTCCCCGGAACTACGATCAAGAGTGAGAAAAACAAAAATACACACTCACACAAGAACAAAAAGATACAAAGATACAATCAAGCAAAAAGCTCAGGATAGTCCTTCAACATCCTCTCCTCAGACTCCCAAGTAGCCTCTTCAACCAAATGGTTTCTCCAGACTATCTTGACCATCGGTATCGTCTTATTCCTCAAGACTTTCTCTCGACGATCAACAATCTCGACAGGAGACTCGATGTAATTTAGATCCAACTGCAAACCTTCCGGCACTTCAGGCAAATGATGACACGGATCTGGAATATACCCTCTCAGCATAGACACATGAAAGACATTGTGCACCTGAGATAACTCTTCCGGTAATTCAAGCCGGTAAGCAGTCTTCCCGATCCTTTTCAATATCTTATACGGGCCTATAAACCTCGGGGCTAACTTCCCGCCTTTGCCAAATCGAATCACACCTTTACTCGGTGATACCTTCAGAAAGACGAAGTCACCAACCTCAAACTCAAGGTCCCTTCTCCGGTTGTCTGCATAGCTTTTCTGCCTGCTCTGAGCTTCTACCAACCTTTTCCTGATCAGAACAATCTTCTCAGAAGTTTGCTGCACAAGCTCAGGAACAAACAACTGATGCTCCCCAACTTCAAACCAACAAACAGGTGTTCTGCACTTCCTGCCATACAGAGCTTCGTACGGCACCATCCCGATGCTAGCCTGAAAACTGTTGTTGTAGGCAAACTCTACCAAAGGTAAATGCCTTTCCCAACTGCCTCCAAAGTCTAGTATACAACACCGAAGCATATCCTCAAGAATACGGTTGACTCTCTCGGTCTGCCCATCGGTTTGAGGATGAAAAGCAGTGCTGAAATCCGTCTTGGTTCCCAAAGCTGTCTGAAGACTCCTCCAGAAATGCGAAGTAAACCGTGCATCTCGATCAGACACAATAGTTGATGGAACACCATGAAGCCGGACGATCTCGCCAACATACATCTCAGCCAACTTGTCCATCGAAGCAGTGAGTTTCATCGCCAAAAAGTGTGCGGACTTGGTTAGTCGATCGACTATAACCCAAATCGCATTATTGCCTTTAGGACTCTTAGGCAATCCCGTGATGAAATCCATACTGATGTTATCCCACTTCCATTCCGGAATAGGTAACGGCTGTAATAGACCTCTGGGTCTCTGATTTTCGGCTTTGACTTGCTGACAAACCTTACACTTCGCCACAAATTCAGCCACATCCCGCTTCAAACCTGACCACCAGAAATGCTGTTTGATGTCTTTATACATCTTAGTACTTCCAGGATGTACCGACAAAAGAGTAGTATGTGCCTCCTGAAGAATACTCTCTTTCAGGTCCGCCTGATTTGGAACACACAGCCTATCTCCGAACCACAGCACTCCATCCCTGATTTGAAATCCGGGCAACCTGCCAGCACTAACCTGCTCCTTCATCTCCAAAATATCAGCATCAAGCTCTTGACTTGAAATGATCCTTGTATTCAGAGTAGGCTGAAGCCTCAACTGAGCCAAAGATGTTCCCAATCCTTGCAAGACAACCTCAATACCTACTCGGTCCAACTCCTCAATCAGATGCTTCTGAGTCGTAATCAAACTGGCTAAGCTGCTCTTGCGACTAAGTGCATCAGCCACAACATTAGCTTTACCAGGATGATACTTGATCTTAGGTCGCATGTCCTCGAGCACTTCCAACCATCTTCGCTGCCTCAGATTCAGATCCCTCTGCTGATATATGTACTTCAAGCTTTTGTGGTCCGTGTACATGTTCAACTTCTCACCGTACACGTAGTGCCTCCATTGCTTCAGAGCAAAGATAATCGCAGCCAACTCCAAATCATGAGTCGGGTAATTCTTCTCATGTGGTCGTAGTTGCCTAGACCCATAAGCGATTACTCTTCCTTCTTGCATTAAGACACAACCAAGCCCACGATGTGAAGCATCGCTATAAACATCATACTCAACACCTGCTCTAGGCAAAGCCAAAATAGGTGCAGTAGTCAGTTTTTCTTTCAACTCCTGAAAGCTCGCCTCACATTGCTCAGTCCACTTGAAGCTCGCATTCTTCTTGGTCAGTCCAGTAAGCGGCACGGCTATCTGGACATAACCTTGAATGAATCTCCTGTAGTATCCAGTCATCCCAAGAAAACTTCTGACTTCCTTCACTGTAGTAGGCCTAGCTCAATCTCTCACTGCCTCTATCTTCTGAGGGTCAGTTGCCACTCCCTCCTTAGAAAGGATGTGACCTAGGAATGCCACTTCAGATTTCCAGAAATCACACTTGGATAACTTGGCATACAACTTCTGCTCTTCCAGTTTCTTCAAAACTGTTGCCAGATGCTCGGTGTGCTCCTCCTCTGACTTGGAGTACACGAGGATATCGTCGATAAAAACCACGATGAAAGAATCAATGAACGGCTTCAGAACTCTGTTCATCAAGTCCATGAAGATTGCGGGTGCATTCGTCACTCCAAATGGCATAACTAAGAATTCGTAATGCCCATGTCGAGTTCTAAACGCAGTTTTGTGCACATCTTCAGCTTTCACTCGAACTTGGTGATATCCTGATCGAAGATCTATTTTGGAGAATACAGCTGCTCCTTGTAGACGATCGAACAAGTCATCAATTCGAGGAATAGGATACTTATTCTGAACAGTGACCTTATTCAGCTCCCGGAAATCGGTACACATTCTCATTGATCCATCCTTCTTCTTTACTAAAAGTACTGGTGCTCCCCAAGGTGACGCACTAGGTTGAATAAAGCCTTTCTCCAACAGTTCCTCAATCTACCGTTTCACCTCATCCTGTTCCACTGGAGCCATCCTATATGGTGCTTTAGAAATGGGTGCACTTCCCGGTTGAACAGTGATGCTGAACTCTACATTACGATGCGGGGGTAACCCAGGAAAATCATCCAAGAACACAGTCGGATAGTCCCAGACCACAGGAATCCCTTGCACTTCCAAAGGAATTTCTTCCTTGCGGATGGTTGCCACCAGCCTACAACATTTCTGCTTCCCTTGGAAAGTGACTTCAGGTCCACCTAGAGCCTTCACTGTTACCGTCTTGGTTTTGCACTCGATTCTTGCACTGTACACCGATATCCAATCAATGCCAATGATAACATCGACTCCCAAGATAGTCAGCTCGATCAGATCAATCCCAAAGATTCGATCTCCAATTACGATCTCGCAATCAGCGTAATACCGATCAGTGGTTAAAGTTTCCCCTGACGGAGTAGCTACTGCTAAGATCTTGCCTGGAAAAATCTTTGGTTCAACTCCCAACACTTTAGCAAATTTAGGAGACACAAAAGTATGAGAGGATCCAGTATCGAACAACACAACAGCTTTCATTCCATTTAGGTAAAGTTCGCCTGTTATATAATACATACCATTACATAACAGTTTCACAATATGAGCGGGAAAAGAAATGACAAAAACCACTAAACATCAGCCCTCGTACCAGTGATGACATGATCGACTTCATCAGCATCAGCTTCCGTCAAGACAAATACTCGCCCTGGTTGGTACCGCCTCTTCCCAGTCTGCTGCATTGGTGCATTGCTATTACCACTCCGTGGCTTGAGACATTGAGATTTGTAATGCCCCGTTTCACCACAGTTGTAGCAAGTTACCGTAGGAGGTCTCACCACATTGTCCCCAGGTCCTCCAGCTACACTAACAGCGTTCGCCCCTGTCGGTTTGAACCTTTGTGCAGATGGTTACCCCTTGAAACTCCCCGAATGTGCAGGCCTCTTTCCAGACTGCCAGTTGTTCCTCCTGTTCTGAACAACATGGAACTGCTCCATATCTACTTCCGTCGCTGCCGCCCTCTTCACCAACTTGTCGAATTTCTGATACCAAGAGGTATCATCTGGGACCTCAAGCTTGGTCTCAATCCATGCTCGAACTTACGAGCCTTCTTCGCTTCATCCATCACCAGTTCTGGAGCATACCTAGAGAGCTGAGTAAATTTAGTCTCGTACGCTCTCACTGACATGCTACCTTGCTGTAGCGACAGAAACTCCATAGCCTTCTTCTCTTGGACATCGCAGGGGAAATAGTGGCTGCGGAATTCTTCCAGAAATTCCTCCCAGCCAAGCACTATACCTCCCATGGTCCTCTTCATCGACTGCCACCAAACAGCCGCGTCCTTCTCAAATTGCAGAGTCGCCAATTTCACCTTACTGCCTTCAGGGGTCTCCAACACCTCAAAGATCGTCTCCACTTGACGAATCCAGTTGTCAGCCGCATCTGGGTCTGACTTTCCCTCGAATACAGGTGGTTTCATTCGTTTGAACGATTCCACCAGTTTAATCGCCTCGGGCACCGGATTCGCGGGTCCCCTTCTTTGGTTCTGAGCCACGGCATTGAGCGTCTGGTAGATCCTCGCAAGTTCCGTCTTCAGATCCAACCCTTCACCATTTCTAGCTCCTCTTCGAGACATGTTCTGATGCAAAAGATCCATTAAATTCGAAGTATAAGACAAGAATTTAAATCAACTTGCATTTCATTGAATTCCAAACTTTATACATTCGAATTGAAAAACATTTCTTAACATCAGAATGAAAGATAGTAGAAGCTACAACAGTCTAACTCCTACGGTTCCTCTTTGCTTCTCGAAGTTCTCCCCGTAGTTCATCAACTTCATCCTTCAGCACATCAGTCGGTTCTTCCTCTTCTCAAGTTCCCATATCCGATGACTGAGAACAGAATAGTCGTCCTTACGTTTTGCCAGCTGAGCCTCCAATAATCCGACTCTCTCTCGCAGTGTTTCTACCTGCCTCTGAAGAGAAGTCACAAGACAATTTAGAACTGGTTCTTCTTCTTCGTCAGAAGAAGAGTCATCAGATGAATCCGGAGGTGGGGTGATCTCTCGGGATTCAGGCCATTCTTTCCCGTTAGAATCTGCTTGCCCTGGATAGTACTCGTCCTCAGAATCTGCCTGTTCAGGATGGTACTCTTCCTCAATGATATGCCAGTCGTCGTCTCCAGCAGGGTGGAAGTGATCAGCCATCTTAGAAATAGAGAGGAAAAAGCATGAGTCATAGAGCAACACAAATGTAAGTCACTTACATTTAAATCTCTAGACTCAAATACACACTCTAATGTCCACTTCTAGGGTGTCGTTCCTTATAAATTTGTACAAGTGTGGAAAGCGTAGAAAGCGTGGCTCTGATACCACTCTGTAACGCCCCGAATCCCAAATACACTGAATTCGAGATGTTCTACAGGATCTTTTCGCTTCCTTTAGTACAATTTTACAAGGAAATTTAAACTTTTCACTTTACATCAGAGTTTACATCAATATTACACTTTTCATTTGCACAGCGGAAGTAAAATTTACAACAATTAAATAAATGTACAACAACATGGTATAATCTTTAAGCATCCATTCCTCTTTAATCTTTAACATGTCATTTACCTGCATAAAAGACTGTGGGTACGTCAGTTTATTCAACCGACGATCATTATACACGGCCATCCTCTCTATGCCGGAAATAGTATAACTTAATTTTTCATATTTAGCAAACACAAACTTGTCACATTACAACTAAAGGGACTACCCTATTGATGTCGTGTTGTGATAGTGCACTTAGTCGTTAATGCAATTATTTATGTTACATGACACTAATGCACACTTGTTCGGATTCTATGCATCCCATACTACATAGGTCCGAGGGCAAGCCCTTAATCGTTCTTCATCTTTATAGGTTTCAATCCCTCGTTATGACTAAATCTACTACTGTAATTACGGTAAGTATTCTAGATGTTTTCTGACCTACGAACTCATGTCTAGGCACTCTAGAGAGAATCCCATCGCTGACATGACTCATCATGCAGACATCCTGTGGTAATTCAGCTCTCACCATAGACATGACACCACCCGTAGTCTTCAAACATCCCACGAGCGTCGCCACCGGGACGGTACACTGGAGCAGTATCCTCACCCAGACTCATCATGGGAATTCCTGGGATACGCTCTCGCCGCTACCCAATGGCCCTCAAACTCAATGTTTTTCTCTTACTTTCATCACATCTTCACTATGTGCTAGTCCTTAGTTTAATAGAATCATGAATAAAATCAAATTTCTAGAGTTAGCCTCTCCACTAAACCAGACTTATTCTTTTATACAAACGTGACCAACCTTGGTCTTTCATTTCAATATTTCATTTCATTTTCTTTCCAATTGCCGGGGGAGACTTAGCTACTCTTTCAATTCAATTCTAATTCACAATTTCCACATTGAGCACTTATAACTCATAAAATTCATATTCATAACCAACGGATTTCTTTTTCATTAACATGATCTCTAATTAATTCATTAATCCATAATCATACATGAACTCATACACTTCATCAATTAATAATTTCACATTTGAAATTCGCATCACTAATGAATATTCACATTTCATATTTTTTTCACATTATTCTCAAATGAGAATAAATTGCATTATGTCACACAACAAAGTTTCTTTTTGCCAAATCATCTTCTAATACTTCATTTCAATTTATGCTTATAAGTTATAATTTTTCATAAGGTATTAATCTAGAACCATAGTTCTATTTATGCCTTTTATTCACAAATCATAGTTTATTTCTTTCAAATAATCTCCAAATCATTTTTATAAAGTCCCCTACATTTTTAGGAGAATAACCATATTTTTTTCACAATTTTTGGACACTTAAAAACCGAAAAAAAAAACATTTTTTTCATTCTTGCCGATAGCAAGAATCGAACCCAGTACCTTAAGAACACAGCCGACAGCCCCAGCCGCTAGGCCATATGCGCTAAACGCTATGAAGAGGGGGCAATGGGTATTTGTTACTCTCTGTCGGTGATTTATATGTTTACAAAAAATGTGAGATAATATATGCGGCTACAGGGATTCGAACTGATCAACACAGAGAACCCAACCGCACCATAGGACCACTTGAGCTACGCGCTCAGTTGTCATAAGTATAATTTCAATTCCATTTAACTTATGCTCTCTGTTATTTATTTCGATGTTCAACTAGCTTTCGTTTCATTTTGTTCTCATCAAAATATACTGTATAACTCTAGATTAATTCTCCCTCACATAATTTATATATCAGTGTGAGCAAAATAATTTTTGTAATAATAAAAACATTTTCAAACCATTAATTCAAATTATACATTCTAACACTACTATTATTCTCTTTTTGATGTTTCTTCGTATTGTAGTATTCTAATCTTTTTGTCACTACATTTCACATTAATCCACTGATTTTAGTCATTTATCTACATACAACTCATATTTGAATTTATTCATGCCCATATCACCACAAAGGATCTATTTAATACATGAAATGGTAAAACTCAAACTACTAACTTTGTGTATAGTTCTTAATAGTAATAAATGTGGTTTCATTAGTCAATCCATGCTTCTAATCAATTCACGTACGTCACAAATTATAGAACCACTTATCAATTTGCATATTTACATCTCAATCATTCAAGAAGTCATTCTTTTCCAATTAAGGTGTGTTCTTCCTTAATCAATTTCATGCTTCAAATTTCTAATTAAACTAGCATGCAATTCTACTTTAGAAATAGGGAAAATTTTACCCACAACTCAATTTTAATAATAAAACCACATACAAGTTTATTCATTAACATTCCAATCAATTTATAGACTAACTTCCAATTAAAATGTATTCTTATTGATATTTTTCATGCATCATTTCTCAATATAATACTAGCATCATTCCTAATTAGAAATAAGGAAAATTAACCCACCTTGTATGGAGAGAAACAAACACAATAGCAACAAGGTCCTTTGCAAATGAATGCACCTCCTCCTAGACGCGCGCACACAAGCTCCAAAAAGCACCACCGAAAGTTCCCACTTGAATAGCCGGCCTTCTCCTTCTCCTCCTTGATGGAAATGCAAGCACAATCCCACTCACAACTCAATCTTTTTAACTTACAACTATTACTAGATAATGCTATTAGACTATAGATTTGGAAAGGAATATTAAGCACAAAATAACTAGCCATGGGAGGGGGTATTTATACTAAAAATCAATTAGAATGGAGGGATAGGATTAGTTGGTTGGTTGTAAGATGGAAGGCTAGGATGAGAGTAGGAGTTACAATAACTACCCACATCTAAATAACCACCACCATGATCACCATTAAACTTTTTGAATTCCCTCCAAAAATGTCCACAACCGGCCACAAAGAAGGCATGCCTTTTTGCACGTGTACGTGTAGTGCACGTGCATGCAACTAGGCCCAAAATTGTGCATTAAATTTTGTATAAAAATAAAATAATCTTTTAAATTGTATTCTAAATGACAAGTTGTGTAAAAATATAGTCCATGAGCTTTAGTTTATGGGCCAAATGGTTATTTTAAAATAAAATCAATAAATTACATTTTGGGTTTTAAGAAAAAGGCTTTTAAAATAAGGCTTTCTATCCATTTAAAGAAAAGGCTTTTGTATAAAATAATTTGAAAACACCTATTCAAACATTTATACACATCACAATAAAAAATAATTATAAGATTTAATTCAACCAAAATATTGCACGTGCACACTATGTGCAAAAATAAATAATTTTTCATTAATTGAAAAATCAGGGCATTACACCAGTAAACTTAGTTCTGTCAACAAAAATTAGAAAACTTCAAGAAACGTTAGTTTGGCAAATCTGGAATTCCCAACATTACTGTACGAAAACTATAATATCTCGCAAACCGTGAAACGAAATCCAGATGCGTCAAAGGGAGATGAAAATAGAAAAAAAAAAACTAACTTTCATGTTTAACAAATATTTTTCATACAGTAAAAGGAACTAGTGTGAAAATACAATTCTTTACAGAACAGCGAGCAAAATCCAGCAAGTATATTTTTTATAAACCAGCATGAAACGGCATATAAAACTCATTAATAAAATCCACCAAAATTCTGGATAATCCCTATATAGGTATAGAAATACTGTGCAAAATTTCAGATCAAAATAATATGTTTAGCACTAGTATCAAAATAGTTTAGTCACCGAAATCAACAAGAAACGAAATCTGGAAATAGAATATACCTCTGTAGTAAAACAGCAATATCTCACTCATACGCAAACGAAATCGATCTCTGTTAGAAAATTTGGAAAGAAGACAGATTTCTCTACAATTCATATCGAATACAAAATTTACAAATTCTGACCTTAATATGGTCTAAAATACAAATCAAAACTAATCATCGACAAAATACAGATTTTCCTCAAAAAATCAAAATCAACATAAAACATATGAAACTTGATCCAAACACAACAAGGCATAAAATCGAGCCTATCAAGTATACAAACAACATGAAATAAGGTATATAATGTGTCCACAACAAAAATATCACATGGATCTCAACAAACACCCAAATTCTCACAAATTACGCATAATGTGATCAAATCAAGAATAGTCAAAACCTAAGTTGTTCATGTCAAATCTGTGTCGTGAGTCAACTATAGTCAAATAGCACTATAGAGAAAAAACCCATCAAAGATACATCACACACGAGTTGTCTCTAGACCCAACTACATTACAGGCGGTATTTATGACTTGTATTATACAAAACAAAAGAATACAAGTTACTTGTCTCAACGAAGATGAAAACAACGAAACCAAGGAATAACGGGAACGGATCCCGACAATGAGCAAAACCTACGAACAAGAATCAACGAACCCTGAACAAAAATCAATGAACCCACGAACGATCCACATGTGCAGTCGAGCATGTGCAAATGCCAAGAAGCAAAAGAAAGAGAGATGGCATCGGGGCTTCTAGCGGTTACTGCTGCTGGCTCCGGCACTGTTCGACGATGGCAAGGAGGGGATGGAAGAGATCGATGGAGAGGTCGTGAAGTGGATGCTCGAGTGTAGGAGGTCAGGCTTGGGGATGGTTGGCAGTGGGGCTTGGGGTGTTGGCCGTCGGGATGCAGGCCGAATAAGGGAAAGGTCGAGGGGGTATTAGCGGCTGGGTTGTGGCGCAGTCGGGGAGAGAGAGAGAGGGGATGAGGGAGGCCGGGTTATAGTGTATTAGGGTTAGGGTTTAGGTATTAGGGAGAGATTGTATATGGTGTATTTAGGGTTTAGTTGCATGAGATGGGTATTGGGTTGATGGGTTGTGGATATTTAGGAGTAGTAATAGGATTAGTTTAATTCAGAGTTAATTAGGATAAATTGTATAGGATTCAAAATAGGTTTGGGTTTTAATTTAGCTTTGGTAATCAATTAGGGTTAAAACAATGGGATTGGAAATAGAATGAGCAACCAATCAACATGAGCACCCAAGCACAACAAAATAAAGAGAACAAGAACCAAATGAAGAGAAAAGAACAACAGTCGATGAAGAACGAAGTAAAAGACCACAAATCAAACACAAAGAGCTCAAAATGAAATAAAATGAATATATATTGAAAACAACTCGAATATACGGTCCAGAAAAATACAAGAGAGTACAAATACTCAAGAAAGAGGAAAAAAATACATTGAAAATATGAAAACGAAAAACAGGGGTTACAATCCTACCCACCTAACAAAAAGAATTTCGTCTTCGAAATTCAAAAAGAAGAAACATAGGGTAACCCTGAAAAGAAAATAAAACAAAGCAAAACAAAACAAAACAGGCACTACTCAAACAAATGAGGAAACTTCTGCTGAATCTCCTCCTCTGGCTCCCAAGTTGACTCACTAGGCGAGTGAGGATTCCAAGCAACACGATCTAGCTTAATGTCCTTGTTCTTGAGCACTTTCTCCCGTCGATCCACAATAGTAACTGGCAGAATCTCACAAGTCAAATTCGGCCGCACAGTCAACTCAGAGTAGTCGATCACATGACTCTCATTGTGGATATATCTCTTGAGTTGTGAGACATGGAAAATATCGTGCAGTCCTGATAATGCTGGCAGCAAAGCAAGACCATAGGCCACCCTGCCTACTCGCTCCAAAATCTCAAACGGTCCGATAAACCTAAGGCTAAGATTGTCCCCACCACCGAATCGAATGACACAGTGCCACGGCGATACCTTAAGGAAAACATGGTCACCAACAACAAACTCCAAAGCCCTCTGATGAACATCAGCTCATCGCCTCTGCCTATCCTGAGCTGCTTGAAGATGCTTTCTGATATGAGTCACAGCATCAACTGTCCTGGTGATCAACTTTGGACCCAAAAACTTCCTCTCACCAATGTCATCCCAACACACTGGTGATCTGCATTTTCTGTCATACAGTGCCTCGAACGGAGCAGCTTTAAGACTAGCTTGAAAATTGTTATTGTACGAGAACTTTACGAGATGCAGATGGTCCTCCCAAGATCCACCGAACTTCAACATACATGACCGCAACATGTCCTCAAGAATCTGAATTGTCCGCTCTGACTGTCCATCATTCTGGGGATGAAAAGCTGTACTGTACTTCAACTTACTCCCCAAACTAGCTTGAATTCTCTCCCAAAATTGAGATCTGAATCTCATATCCCTGTCGGATACAATACTAATTGGAACCCCATGAAGTCTAACAATCTCTTGTATATACCTCTCCGTAAGGCTCTCAGTAGAATGACCGACATGAAAAGGAATGAAGTGAGCACTCTTCGTCAAACAGTTGACAATCACCCAAATAGCACTGTGACCCTTAGGACTCCTCGGCAAAGCGGTCACAAAATCTATGGTGATATGTTCCCACTTCCACTCAGGAATAGGAAGCGGTTGAAGAATTCCAGCGGTTCTCTGATGCTCTGCCTTAACTTGCTGACAGATCAAACACTGAGCAACGAACCGAGCTACAGCTCTTTTATACCATGCCACCAGAAATGAAGCTTCAAATCTCGATACATCTTAATACCGCCAAGATGGATAGAATACAAAGACTGATGAGCTTCCTCAAGCAATCTCTGATGAACTTCACCCTTAGGGACACACAAACGGGAACCAAAATGAAGCGAACCATCGGCATGAATAACCATGTCTGTTCTGGACCTAGACTCAACATCAGTTCAAAAATCCTGCAACTGCACATCACTAGCCTGAGCCTCTTTGATCTGATCAACAAGAGAAGACTAAACCTGAAGCCAAGACAACACCGACCAGAACTCGGCAACAAAAACTCCAAATCCAACCTCCACATCAGCTCAACGAGATCACTCTGCTGAGTAAAAATATAACTGTCGGTCTCCTGCTCAAAGCATCCGGAACCAAGTTCACATTATCAGGATGGTATTGCAAATTGATATCATAATCTGCCATAAGCTCCAACCATCATCTTTGCCTCATGTTTAATTCCTTCTGGGTGAAAACGTACTTGATACTTTTGTGGTTTCTAAAGATCTCCACTCGGTCTCCAAGTAAAATAAATATCTCCACAGCTTCAAAGCAAAGATCACTGCCGCTAACTCCAAGTCATAAGTAGGATAATTCTTCTCATGCGCCCTCAACTGTCTCGATGCATAAGCAACGATACGGCCCTTCTGCATAAGAACTACTCCAAGACCCTTACCTGAAGCATCACAGTGAACTACTAATCTGCCTGAACTATCTGGAATAGTCAACATAGGTGCTGACGTCAATCTTGTAGCACCCCGGATGCCCGTTACTGGACATCCGTGACACTTTCCAGAATCTTTGCCTTCAAATGCATCTCAACACAGTAATAACACGGAAATTTAAAAACTTTTTATTGCCAAATGAGTCATTACATCATTGATTACAACCAATGTCTTGTTCTTGACAAGAATACAAATTACATAACCTCAGTACATCTTATTACAAACATACATCACTCCTTTTTGTAGAGTTAACAACTTTCTCTCGAACTGGCAGTCGACGGTTCACTGCCGAAGCTCCGCTGAACGGTCAATCTGCTTATCTGGAACTTGCTCCTCGGCTTGAGTCTTCTGCCGTGCGACTCTGATATCTCTGCATCTGCTCGAAGAGTAGAACCGATACCTAAAAGGTGGGGAACATCAGTACTTCGACGGACGCAATACTGATAATAACAGCGATCCTCCAAAATGGCAATCACAAACCATCTTGAATGGAAAAGAGAAACGTGCATCCTAAATTATGTAGTGCTTGTGTATGCCATGATCTAACAACTAAATATACCAATCACAAGCCTATTCTAAAGCAAGAAAAACATAGAAATCTGGATCCGCATGCATCCCATACTACATGCATTTCGGACCCAAGTAGGGCCTAATCTAATGCACAAATAAGAATGCACACGTTGCACCTACTCTAATGCAATTCAGTTGGGAACGTATGCATCCCATACTACATACTTTCCCAAAATTAACTTCAATGGAAACATATGCATCCCATACTACATAATTTTCAAGGAGTTCGCCTCTCCTGATTGTAGGGTTCAATCCCTCGCCATGCATCTTACCCTTGTACCCATCCAGTTCCCAATAGATTGTCCGTCGCCCAAGGGGGTTGCAGTGGGTCGGTCTAGTTCCGTCCCTGCAGTGCCCAAGTAGTCACCGCTAGTTGGTACCTGCGTACGGACCTCCTCAGAAAGCCGCATTGAATCTGGTCCTATGACCATTTGATTCCTCACGTCCACCTATGGACTTACGCATGCGTGTTCACCCCAAGATCGAGTCATGAACCTTTATGCATGCCTGTTCACCCCAAGATCGAGTCATGAACATATACCAAAACACAAAAACCTGCGCATAGGGACGTGAGCACCTCGGGAGGTAAAATCCTCCGGGCCTCCCGCACCTTACTTCAGCAAAACTTTGGGAATTAACAGATCGAGATACGAGCCGAGGACTCAATCCATGAGTGCCGACTTATGACTGGAAGATACAACACCGACTATGGTTTATCAGGACTAATGCAATTTCCCAATCCCTTAATAAGCCATTCTAACCCCTTCCTTACTCTAGTTACTTCGGGTGAGAATCAACTGCTTCCACACTTGCCTATCAGCCTCTGGCCCCTGGCAATACCGGTCCGGTTCGCCACTTTCCCGACTTGGACTTGTCCAGCATAATGGCCTACGCCTCCCGCTACCCCGGCTGTAAATGTATGATCGCCCCGTGAGCTCAACTCACTGGCATGCTCGGACGTCCTACGCTCGGCAGAAGTCTATAATATAGGGTTGATAGGTGCAGGGTATCCCTTACCCTAGTGACTAACTCGAGTCACACATTCCACTCTGGGAGTCAACAACCTCAAAAACATATATCAACCATCCCTAAACAAGAGTCATCAACTCCTGATAGTTCACACGGGAAATATCCTTACAATGCTTAGTCGAAACCAAGACTAACCGACATACGAGTTTCTGCCTGAAACTTAAAATGGTCATAACTCTCTCGATATAACTCCGATTGGAGTGTACGAGCCCAATCTGGAAAGGTGAGATCCTAGGCTACAACTTCCTAGTTGATCATGAACTTAAATTCAAACATCTAGGTCCTCAAAATAGCCTCTCAAGCTTCAGCCTGCGTGCTTTCTGTGCACGGGCTGCACCTTACCGGTGGCACAAAATCCTACTCGTTCATCAGAACGTCACAAACCCAATTTCTATGTAAGGATGTGGGTGTCCTCAATAACTCTCTAGTTGGTAATGAGTCCAAATTATACCATTAAGTCACCCTAACACACTCATCTATCATCGATACACCAATTCACACGATTGATCTCTCCAATTCAGAGCACTCAGCTCTACCCTAGGTCTCTGTCCAGTCTTACAAAAATCATTGTAAATCAACCGTTTACTGGAATTGCCTCAAATTCGCCTTGTTGGAAAGATCTAGGTGTCCACTTCTAACAAGTCTCAAATTCCCAATCTCTACAGTGTATCAAAACTGGCTGAAAACAGCACAGTGCATAATCATAAAATCATAGTAAATTCCAAACTTGTCCAAATGACATAAAATTTATGTTGGTGAAACGAGATATCATACCCAACATCATGCAAAAGACCTTATATCAAAATTCCAAATATACAGTGAGTACTATCTATTGCAAATTTGCACAGAAACCATCAATTTCTTCAGTTCAACATCAGCTACTGATTAAAGCTCAATTTTTTCCATGTCTACAAACTCATCTAAATAATTTACTGATTTTTGTACATAATCTAAATGCATGCAGGAACATTGGGTAAAAATTTCAGGTCAATAGCATGCTTCAATAAATCATGAAAATTCCCACAATATCAGCCATTCTGTTTATCTTTTGCTGAATCTGCCTTACGACATAGTTCCATCTCACGATTTTATTAAAATATCAAATGACCATAGAAAAATCTGAACTTAATCATGAACGATCCTAACACATATATGAACAAACTCTTTAAATTCCGTGGTCTAATTCGTTATATTTTGCTATTGGGAAAATCCACAAAATAGTACTCCGAATCAGTTTTTCTAGTTCAATTCTGACTTCAACTTTCAACCTTTAGATGATCAACCCTATGCATCCTACCATACATGCATGCAAGCCAAATCAATTAAAAGACAAGAAAATAAGGTTTAGAGAAACTTTCCACCCTTGGTTGTAGTAGTGGAATGATCTTCTCAAGCTTCCCTCCTTGAAGAATCCCTTTTTGAGTCTTCTTCTTCACTTTCTTCTTTTTTCTCTCCTATTTCTCTTGAAGGGGTTTTCTAATTTTTTTCCAGAGCAAAGAGGGAGAATGGAGTGGGAAAATGAAGGAGAAGGGAGGGGGTATATGGGCCGGATATCATGGGGGGGTGTAGCATAGGATTGTAGGGTGGTTTTAGGCAAAACCATAGCTTGTAGCCAATGGTTTTGTGGCTGAAGTGTTGGTTGTCCAAATTAAGCCTAAATGAGTTCCAACGAGCGCGAGACGAGCGGTTTAATGAGTACACGCAATATACATTCACTATAGTATCATACAGTGTTATATTTGCATGAGTATCGTACTGAAACCTAGCATTTATACTAGTATCGGTCCTCCTCGTCCTCGTGCATTTTGTTTGAATACATTCTCCCATAAACCGTCCCGTAAACCTAACCATACACCATGATAGTAAAATCAAACAAAACACTGCAATCATGTGCCCACATACAGTCAATATACATACATACATATATACAAGCATCATACAATTTGGGGTGTTACAAATCTGTTCTTCAACTCAACAAAAGTCTCATTGCACTCACCAGACCAACAAAACTTCTATCCTTTCCTGTCAGTTTAGTTAACGACCCTGCAATCTTCGAAAAATCTTGGACGAATTTTCGATAATAGCCAGCGAGACCAAGAAAACTCCGAACTTCGAAAACTGACTTAGGAATAGGCCAATCATTCACAACAACAATCTTTGAAGGATCTACATAAACACCGTCGCCAGAAATGATGTGCCCTAAGAAAGAAACCTTGTCGAGCCAAAACTCGCATTGGCTGAGTTTCGCATAGAGCTGATTCTCTCTTAAAGTCTGCAGAACCACCCTAAGATGCTCAGCATGATCTTCCTGATTCCGAGAATATACCAGAATGTTATCGACAAAAACCACCACAAATCTATCCAAGAACTGAGAGAAAACCTGGTTCATAAGACTCATGAATATAGCTGGCGCATTAGTCACCCCGAACAGCATCACAAGATACTCATAGTACCCGTATCTAGTTCTGAATGCAGTTTTCTGTATATCCACAACCTTCACCTTGACTTGGTGATATCCAAAACGAAGATCCAACTTCGAGAAAACAGCATCCCCACTCAACTGGTCAAACAAATCATTGATCCTGGGCAAAGGATATCAGTTTTTCACAGTAACACTGTTCAGTTCCCGATAATCAACACACAGACGACGACTACCATCCTTCTTGTTGACAAAAATGACCGGAGCACCCTAAGGCGAAACACTTGGTCTGATGAAACCAAAATCAAGCAACTCCTGAATATGCACCTTAAGCTTTGCTAGCTCAACCGGTACCATCCTGTATGGACTCTTCAATATCGGTGCAGTACCAGGCTGAATATCAATACCGAACTCCACATCCCTATCAGGGGGTCAGCCAGTCAATACATTTGGAAAAATATCCAAGAAATCCCGAACTACTAGAGGCACATCCTCACAGCCTGAGTGCAATTCCATCGCACAATCCACCTGTTCAACTGCAGTCTTTGCTCGGCCAAGGAAAGACTCCCTGACATGGAACTTTAATTCTGCTCAATCTAGAATTCTGAAAACAACTTTCTTGGCACAGTAATCAATAACGGCATGGGCTTCACCCAATCAATCCATACCCAGAATACCGTTGAATCCTGAATTCCCAATGATAATCAGGTTGGCCTTGAAATCTGCATCCCCAATAACAACAGAACATTGCATGCACTCACTGGAACAAATAACAATACCACCACCTGTCAAAATATTCCAAACCTCAGACATGTTGCTGCAGTCCAACTGATGGCAAGCGACAAATCGTGAGGAGACAAAAGAATGGGTTGCCCCAGAATTAAAGAGAAACAAGGCGGGAAAAGAGCAAACAAGGACCACACCTAAGGAAACAAGGGACAAGGAGAAAGAAAAAGCAACAATCAAGGGCGAGAGAAAACAAAAATGCAGAAGATAGCAAAAAGAGAAAAAGCAAGACCAATAGAAAGCAAAGAAAGGAACAAAAGGAAAGCAAAACAACAAAATAATAAAGCAAAATATACCTGCCACAACTCCATCAGCTGCCTCAGCATCCACAACAGTTAAGTTGAAAGCCTGACTCTCCTCGGAACTGCGGTCCTCTGACCGGCAAGCTAGCATTGAGGAAGAATTGGTTGCCTAACTGGACCATGAGCTGGAGCTGACTGCTCGACAGGGCCCCAGGCTAGAAGAGCCACAAGTTGCTGCGGGTAATTCCGCACAGTATGATCAGTAGCACCACACCTAAAGCATCGTCGAGAAGCACGAAAATAGTTGTTGCGCTCATGCCCAGAGATCTGGAAAAAGTCACAGAAACCACCCCTCGGAAAACCAGCAGAAGGATACGGAGCTTCCCTGACAGGATGGGCATGCACAAGCCTCCGAACAGGACCAACGGAAGGCCTAGCCACAGCAGCGGGAACAGATCGGTGAGAAGAAGACGAACCACCACGAGCCTGCTCCTGAGCTCGAGTTGCCTCAAGAGCTTCAGCGTAAGTACGCAGACGAAGAGAGACAAGATGCCTCCTGATATCTTGCTCAAGTCCGTTTGTGAATCTACGAGCCTTATCCTCTTCGCTAGCCACAAGAACGGCAACGAAGTGGCTAAGTTTGGTAAACTTAGCAGCGTACTCATCTACAGACCTGGAACCCTGTTGCAAGAAGTCTCATGTTACAACATAGTTTGAACAATTATGTAACAAAAATCCAAAATAGAATAATGACTTAACCGGTTTTAGGGCCAGGAACTGTTGCTCCATCTCAACTCGAGTGCTACTGGGGAAGAATTTCTCCAAGAATTCCCAAGTGAAGGTAGCCCAAGAAATAGGCCTCTCAAGTCACTCGGACTTGACCATCCACCAGATACGAGCCAAATCCACCAACTGGATGGAAACCATGTCCACCCTATCAGCCTCGGCAATGCGAGCCACTGACAGCAAGCGCTCGGTTGGGATCAACCACTATTCAGCCTCCAAAGGCATCTTAGTGCCGAAAAAGAGATCGGGATGCAGCCTTATGAAATCTGTGACTGTACCTGGACGGTGAGGAAGAGTAGCCTGCACATGCAGCGGGAATCTGACCCCGAGAAGCTTCTAGAGCAGCCAACATCAAATCACTGTGGTTCTGCTGCTGATTAATCAGCCACTCGAGTACAGTAGTGATAGCCTCAATCGGATCGGGCTGAGACTGAAAAGAACCTCTACGAGCCATAGTCTGCACAAAAATCAAAACAATCAGCATTCGGATCTATGTTGGTAAAAATTTTATTTTGCATATATATATATATATATATATATATATATATATATATATATATGTATATATGTGTGTGTGTGTGTGTGTGTGTGTGTGTGTGTGTGGATGATGAGATGTTGTGCAGATCCAGTACGAGTCAAGCTTGTCTAATATATTAGACAACTAATACATTAGCCAAACCTGATGCTCTGATACCACTAAAAGCCTTGCCACGCCCCGCTTACCAAAAAGAATACAGAATACGGATACGCGACTCAACCCAGCGAATGATTTGCATCATCCATAAGCTGTACAGAATCCTTACAACAAATCTCAGAATAATCAGAGTCGAAAGCCAAAATAAATCAAACTCTCACAGACATATACATATCTCAAAACAAAACAGAGCGCCAACAGAAATATAATTGAAGTCCACTAATGAAATAGTCTCAAAATAATTCAGATCCAACCAAGTTAATATCCTGGGTCACATTGCCCAAATACAGTGTCACGCCCCGCTTCCCAAAAAGAATACGGAATACGGATACACGACAAAAGCCCAGCTAATGATTTTCATCATCCATAAGCTGTTCAAGAATTTTTACAACAGGAAGCAAAAGTATCAACCAATATGCACATATAAACCAAAATACCAACAAGAATACTTGAAACTAAATACATTAATCTCAAATAATCATGATCTGAATAACACAAATATCCTGGGTCGCATTGCCCAAATACAAGATAAATATCCAAGTAGCAGATACAATTATTCATGAATAACAGGGAAATAAATAAATGTAGCAAGAGCTCCAGCAACTAATATCTCATCTCGCCTATTCCATCTGGCAGCTGATCTTCAAAATCTGCAATTTAATAAATCGCAGGAAAGAGGGAAAGAGAAAACAAGGTACCCGTCAATTGTAAGTTACAGGCCACTTATAATGTAGGATACAAGTATATAGGGAAACTAACTAATAACATGGAATAAGCATGATATCAAAATAAACAACTAGCATGGTAATGTGATCAAGTATCATGTAGCATATATCAAGAGTCAAGTAAACAAGTATCATGCAAACATGTGTCAAGTATCGAGTATCAAGTAACCAAGTATCACGTATCGAGTCTCATGTATCAAGTTCAAGTTTCAAGTTCAAGCAAGCATGTATCATATTTAAGTATCTTGTTCAAGTATCATGTTCAAGTCTTGTACTGATTACTACCTAGGTAGCACTTCATGCATTCCATACTGCATGGTTGCTACAACAAATAGTTTCACTTTAGATTTCATAGTGGACCATAGAGGGCAGTATACTCAGGGACAAGTAATCCAAATCACATACCAAATTCCAAATTAACCAAATCATATACCAAATTTCAAATAATCCAAATCATATACCAAATTCCAAATAATCGAAATCATATACCAAATTCCAAATATGGGAAACACGGACCCCCTTCCGAGTACACGTTTCTAAATTATCCACTACTAGATCTTTCCCATTAACCTCGGCTTGGTTATTTATTATCATAATCAGACATGCATGTATGTGTTGCAAAACAAAGCAAGCATAACAGGGTATAAACATGTATCCGGTTCAGGGTGCAAGATAAATAAGTACAGGTACAAGATAACACATAACAGGGTAAAATAACTGGTTTTCTAATTTAGGACAGCAAGACGGTATTATACAAAAACAATGATTCCTGCTACTACAAACATCCAAATCTAGATCCGTCAAAGGATCTGGGAAATAGACTTCCACACAAATCCAGCGAGTATAAATAAGTCATATAGTAATTCACAACATCTTAACTCAAAACTGATTTGAAAACAGAAAACATGTTCAGTCAGAAATCAGGAAAACGAATTCTCAGTCTGGAAAACTACATCAAAACCTCTCAAATAAATTCAGGAAAAATCTGGGGTATTCCCCTATATGTCTAGAATGAGAATATAAAGTTTAATAATATTCCAGTAAAATTAGTTTAGTCATCAAAAATAAGAAAACATCAAGAAACGATACTTTGGAAAATCTGGAATTCCCAACACTGCTGTACGAAAACTGAAATATCTCGCAAGCCGTGAAACAATATCCAAATCCGCCAAAGGAAGATGAAAATAGACAAAATATATTAACTTTCATATTTCAAAAATATTTGTCATACAGTAAAAGTAATCATAGTGAAAACAAGGTTCTTTACAAAACAGTGAGCAAAATACAGCAAGTATAGATTTCATAAACGAGCATGAAACAATACATAAAACTCATCAATAAAATCCACCAAAATTCTGGGTAATCCCTAAATAGATAAAGAAATACTGACCAAAGTTTTGGATCAAAATAATATGTGTAGCATTAGTATCAAAATCATTTAGTCATCAAAATCATCGAAAAACAAAATCTGGAAAAGATCGACACCTCTGTAGTAAAACAGTCATAACTCAGTCATACAAAAACAAAATAAAGCAAGGTCAGTGGGGTTTGAAAATAGACGAAATTATCTAAAACTCATGTTTTATACCGAAATCAAGATACTGAATTCAAGACAGTCCAAAACTGCAAACATAACAGATCATTGACAAAATACAGATTTTTTCCTTGAAAACAAAATCGACATCGATTCAAGAAAATTGATCCAAACACACCCAAACATGAAATCGAGTCTACCAAGTGTCTAAACATCATGAATTAGGGTATCTAACATGTCCATGCCGAGTATTTCACATGGGTCTCAACCAAGACACAAATTCTTGTATAAGTCTCACATACATGATCAAAATCAAGAACGGGCAAATTCTAAGTTAATTCATGTCAAGATTGTGTCGTGAGTCATCTATGATCAAGTTTTCACAATAGAGATAAAATCCAACAAGGAAAACACAAACAAGAGTCGTCTCTAGACCCAACTACACTATAGGTGAATTTTTTGACTTGTATCAAACAAATAAATTGGAGTACAAGTTACTTGCCTGAAAGACGACGAATTCTACCAAAAGAAAGAGAATAACGAGAATGGATTCTCGGAAACGAACCAACGAACGGATCGAACACGAACCACGATCATGAACAAGATTACGAATCCAAAGAACAAATAACCCACGAACACGATTGGACGGCTGAGATCATGTGATCAAGGGAATGGATCAGATCGGATGACTCTGATCGAAGATCAAGATCAAGATCGAGATGTGATCAGTATCTTGATGATGATAATGATGATCGGATCAGATCGATGATCGGACGGTCCACAATCAAAGAGATCAAAGAACTCCAAGACGACGATGATCATGATGATCGAGATGTGATGACGATCAGGCAGCTGATTGAGACTTGATGATGATCAAGATCCAACAGACGGCTCTCAATCAAGGGATAAAAACCAAGATGATGATGATCATGATGCGATCAACGGCTCACAACAAAACTATCAAACCAACAGCATCTCCATGGCCAAACAGAGCATGGGGGGAATTGCTCTGCAACTGGGGGCTGACCAGGTGGCGGGATAGGTGGCGAAGCGGCGAGGAGCACCGGGATCACGGCAGTGGGTGGTGCCGACAGCTAGGGTGAGCAGCATAGCACACACAGGGAGGCTGCGCTGCGGGGCTGACGAGAGGAGGCAGGGCGTTGCAGGGGGAGCACCGGCAGCCAGAGGACAGGCGGCGTAGGGAACGTTGCGCTGCAGTTGCGCGATGCCGAAGGGAGGCTGTGACGTTGGGGTGTTGCTGTCGATGCTGAAGACGGTGGGAGGAGCACAACAGATGCACGGGAAGAGGTGGAGATGCGCAGTCGCACTGGCTGTGCTGCAGGGTGGCACACCGAGGGGTCGCGAGGGTGGAGGCACTGCCACAGGTGGCTACGGATGGAGTGCAGTCGCGGCGCGGTGCGACTGGGGGTTGCATGGGGATGAAGGAGAGAATGGGAGAGAGAGGGCGGCTGACGATTGGGACATGAACCGGCACACAAATGGATTTATATAGACTGTAGGTTTTAGGGTTTGGTGAGTATAGAGAAAAGACGGGTGAAGGGGTGAGAACAGGTTTTGGGTATTGAGTTAAGAACGGGTCTGGGAAGTAGTATGGTGAACCGGTCTGGGTAAAGTAATAGGGTAATAGATGGGTTTTGGGTTAGGTAATAGGGAATTGGGTATGGGTTTAGTGTATAAATGGGTTTAAAATTAAAAATGGGTTTTTGTTTTAAATAAAATTCAATAAGAAAATTAAATACAATAACTAATAAAATATAATTTTATAAACTAATATAATTTGCATTAAAAGTATAGAGCCTATAAGTACTAAAATAATTAACACATAAAATGGATTTTTAATAAACATTCAAAAACAACAATAATAACAATATTACAAATAACAATAATAGTAATCTGAAAATGATAAAAATAATAAAAGTAATAATAACAATAATAAGAACTCTATTAAAATATAAAATCATAGAAAAATAGTTACAATTTAAAATTATTGATCGAAAACAGATTTTAAAATAGAATATCCAAAAAAAATACATTTTGATAAAAGAATTTGAAAATCGAAAAAATAATTTGTGAAAAATTTTAAAATCCAGAAAATACGCAAAAATACATTTTTGGGAAAACAGGGGTTACATACAGATAAAATCCAAATACTCAAGTACAGTGTTCAAAAAGCAACAGATAATAATAATAGCAAAAGTAGTCCAGCACTAATATTTCATTTCTCCAATACCAGCAGGCAATCGGTCATCCTGATCTGCAATCAATAAATTGCATGAGAAGGAAAGAGAAAACAAATACCCGTCAATGCAAGTTATCGACCGCTTATAATGCAGGATAAAAGTACATGGAAACTAAACAAAACTAAATAATAACAGAAACAGATATATCATGGTACATCAGAATCAACTAGCATGGTATACTAACATGTGTCAAGTATTAAAATCAAATAGCATGCAGACATGGTAGTGTCAGACAGATAATGGATAATCAGATAATCAGATAACCAAATGCTCAGATACAGATAACAGATAGCAAATTCAGATTCAGATATCAAATTCAGATTCTTATAAGTCTTGTATTAATTACTAACTAGGTAGCACTTTATGTGCCATCCTTTTATCACATGGTTGCCACATTCAAAATATTTACGTTTGTAGATTTCGTAGGGGATCATATAAGGCAGTGTACTCAGGGTTTAGACAAACAACTATCAGATAACAGAATCCGGACAGACAGATAGAACCTAGTGGTTCTCTTCTCCTCTACACCTTCATATAAGAAGTAATGTAGACATGGTACAGATATAACAAATCACAGATAATCATATGGGAAACACGGGCCCCCTTCTAAGTACATATTTCTATACTTTTCCACTACTAGATCTGTCCCATAAATCCCGGCTTGATCATTTTATAATTATTATCAGACAGATGTGTATGTGCATGAAACAGCATAAAACTAGCATGATATATTGAACCACAAGTTTAGAATAACAAATAAGCATGTACAGATGGCAAATAATCACATCACCGAACAAACAGGGTACTTCCTAATTCAGGACAGCACGACAGTACGGTACTAAAACAGCAATTTCCGTTACTACAAAAATCAAAATCTAGATCCGTCAAAGAATATGAAAAATATACTCCCAACCGAATCCAGCAAATACATATAAGTCATATAGTGTTTCAGAAAAACATAAAACAAAACTAATTTGAAAACAGAAATCACTAAGTCGAATTCAAAGCCAAAAAACAGAATCAAAACTAAATCCAGAAAAAATCTGGGGTATTCCCCTATATGTCTAGTATCAGAATATAAAGTTTCATATTTTTCCAATAAACTTAGTTCAGTCAACAAAAATTAGAAATCGTCAAGAAACGATAGTTTGGCAAATCTGTAATTCCCAACACTGCTGTACGAAAACTATAATATCTCGCAAACCGTGAAACAAAATCCAGATCCGTCAAAGGGAGATGAAAATAGAAAAAAAAAAAACTAACTTTCATGTTTCAAAAATATTTTTTATACAATAAAAGGAACTAGTGTGAAAATACAATTCTTTACAGAACAGCGAGCAAAATTCAGCAAGTATCGTTTTTATAAACCAGCATGAAACAGCATATAAAACTCATTAATAAAATCCACCAAAATTCTGGGCAATCTTTAGATAGGTATAGAAATACTGTGCAAAATTTCAGATCAAAATAATATGTTTAGCACTAGTGTCAAAATAGTTTAGTCATCGAAATCAACAAGAAACGAAATCTAGAAATAGAATACACCTCTGTAGTAAAACAGCAATATCTCACTCATACGAAAACAAAATCGATCTCTGTTAGAAAATTTGGAAAGAAGATAGATTTCTCTACAATTCATGTCTAATAGAAAATTTACAAATTCTGACCTTAATATGGTCTAAAATACAAATCAAAACTGATGATCGACAAAATACAGATTTTCCTCAAAAAATCAAAATCAACATAAAACATACGAAACTTGATCCAAACACAACCAAGCATATAATCGAGCCTATCAAGTATACAAACAACATGAAATGAGGTATATAATGTGTCCACAACAAATATATCACATGGATCTCAACAAACACCCAAATTCTCACAAATAACTCATAATGTGATCAAATCAAGATTGGTCAAAACCTAAGTTGTTCATGTCAAATCTGTGTCGTGAGTCAACTATGGTCAAATAGTACTATAGAGACAAAACCCATCGAAGATATATCACACACGAGTTGTCTCTAGACCCAACTACATTACAGGCAGTATTTATGACTTGTATTATACAAAACAAAAGAATACAAGTTAGTTGCCTCAATGAAGACGAAAACGATGAAACCAAAGAATAACAGGAACGGATCCCGACAACGAGAAAAATCCACGAACAAGAATCAATGAACCCACGAACGAAAATCAACAAACCCACGAACGATCCAGACGTGCACTTGAGCACATGTAAATTCCAAGTAGCAAGAGAGGGAGAGATGGCGTCAGGGCTTCTTGCGGTTGCTGCTGTTGACTCTGGCACTGGCCGGTGATGGCAAGAGGGGACTGGAGAGATGGATGGAGAGGTCGTGGAGTAGATGCTTGGGTGTAAGAGGTCGGGCTTGGGGATGGTCCGCTGTGGGGCTTGGGGTGTTGGGCGTCGGGATGTAGGCCGAGCAAGGAAAAGGTCGGGGGGGTGTTGGCGGCTGGGTTGTGGCGCAATCGGGGAGAGAGAGAGAAGGGATGAGGGAGGCCGGGTTAGAGTGTATTAGGGTTAGGGTTTAGGTATTAGGGAGAGATTGTATATGGTGTATTTAGGGTTTAGTTGTATGAGATGGGTATTGGGTTGATGGGTTGTGGATATTTAGGAGTAGTAATAGGATTAGTTTAATTCAGAGTTGATTAGGATAAATTGTATAGGATTCAAAATAGGTTTGGGTTTTAATTTAGCTTTGGTAATCAATTAGGGTTAAAACAATGGGATTGGAAATAGGATGAGCAACCAATCAACATGAGCACCCAAGCACAACAAAATAAAGAGAACAAAAACCAAATGAAGAGAAAAGAACAACAATCGATGAAGAACGAAGCAAAAGACCACAAATCAAACACAAAGAGTTCAAAATGAAATAAAATGAATATATATTGAAAACAACGCCAATATACGGTCCAGAAAAATACAAGAGAGTACAAATACTCAAGAAAGAGGAAAAAAAATACATCGAAAATACGAAAACGAAAAACAGGGGTTACATTGACAGCTTTGGGACACGTCCGTTTGCACAGCGCTTCACGTGAAATGGAGTTGAAGGCTGCTCCGGTGAAGGTGGTAGGAAAGACTTGGAGTTTGCCCACCTAAGGAAGCCTTGTCTTGAATTTTATTGTCAAGAGTTGAGGCGGCTCTGGGAGCTGTTAGATGGTTGGAAGCCTATGAAGATGTTTATATCTCTTAGGTGGAGGCGGAGCATCCCTCTAGTGTGTAGCTAGAAGAACGACTTGCAGGATAGTTTGTTGTACAGTGTTTGCAAGACTTTTGGTAGCGACTCTCAGGCATGAAACGTTGACTCATTATAATGATGCAGTTGTAATAAGATTTTTTTTGAGATTGATGGATCATCAACTGGGTTCTTTGTAGCTAAATAACAGGGCCTTAAGTCTGTTGTGTATAGCTAACGAACTGTCGATGATGTGCGCAAAGTTTTGATAGAGTTTAGAACTTATCCGTCTTATACCTAGCTAGTTGTAGGAGCAACTTTGGGGGAGAGTAGTTTTCCAAACTTGTTGTATGAGTCCTCCAACAAATTGTGAGAGTCACATCGGGTGGCGAGTTGAAATTTAAGTGTTGCTTTTGTAGGAGTTGACTCAAAAATGTTATGTACCATGAACTTAACTGGAGTAATTGCAATCCACGATTTTGGACCTTTAATATGTTTAAGGAATTTTAACTACTTTCAGGAACAGGTCGAATGACGAGTTGAATTCAGAACGTGCTCGGTTGCAGGTTGCTAAAGTAACCCCGAGCCATAGGTATGGATTCCGAACTGGTTAGTTTAAGTATTAACAAGTTGTATGAGCAGATCAAATGACGAGTTGAACTCCGGACTTGCTTTATCGCAAGTTAGCTAAAGTAACTTCGTGCCATGGGTATG
Organism: Hemerocallis citrina; assembly: GCA_017893485.1. Classification (NCBI taxonomy): domain Eukaryota; kingdom Viridiplantae; phylum Streptophyta; class Magnoliopsida; order Asparagales; family Asphodelaceae; genus Hemerocallis; species Hemerocallis citrina. The sequence continues at coordinate 826,300 of JACEHZ010000444.1, forward strand.
GATTCCGAACCCATATTATAAGGAGCTTCTAATGAGTTTTTGATGTCGTTGATGGAGTAGGCTTGTTTTTAACTCATTGTATCCATCCGTAGAGTTGTACAAGAACTTTGAAAAAATTGATATAAAATTTTTATTGGAACATAAAACTAAGCGGTTGCTCTTGTGACTGGCCATTATTACATGCAGTGATCGGTAGTGAAAGCGGTATTTGTTGAAAAGTAAAACTAAATGGCAGCTCTAGTGGTTGACCTTAATTACAAATTGAGAAAATTTGCTACTACTAAGAGAGGACATTTTAGACGCCCCCATTGTACTTCATAACATGTTCAACTTTTCAAGTTCTTGCTGATATATCCTTAGCCCCTGGGTCTTCAAGTTAAAGAGCCGTTAGGCAAATAACTTGATAGACCTTGCCTAGACTTGCCTGTTTTGGAACGAGCCCCCATTGTTTTAGCAGGTATATTTCTTTTCGTTGAATGAGCAGAGTGTCTTCGAGCGGGGGATTCAAGTTTATTACTGTGTTATGAAGAGAACGAGTTTGGACCTGATGAGATATGATTTGGCTGATTTGGAAGTTCTTGGAAGTATTATTTATGGAAGTGGCTTCAAACTTTTTTACAGTCATGGAATTATTGTGATTGCTTTCTGGCGGTAACTCTATGGCGTCGAGGGAAAGAACTGTGCCCCCCAATGTAGCGGTGTAGCATGCTCTTTCTGCTTGTTGGCTCCCTACAACTTGGCCTACGCCTGTTGTTGTTGGGAACTTCATTTTCAAGTGGAAGGCGGAAGCAACTGCATGGAAGACTGCTAGGTAGGGACGGCCGAACATTGCGTTGTATGCGGCTTTGACATTGACTACCATAAAGTCTAGTGCTTCAGTTCGAGTAACGGGAGCTTTTCCTACTATCACATCAAGTGTGAAAATTCCTTCTATTTGAACGGGTACACAAGATAGTTCGTGGAGTGTATAACCGGCTGGTTTGAGTCAGTCTCGGGTGAGCTTGAGGTCATTGAAAGTGTTCATGAAAAGTATGTTTACCGAGCTGCCATTGTCCATGAGGATGCGCCGTGCCTCATGATTCACCATGGAAAGGTTCATGACCAATGTGTCGCAATGAGGTCTACAAACACCTTCTAAATCATTACCAGAGAAAGATAACGGGGGCCCGGTGCTCTTGGTAGGCAGGATATTTTACACTATTGACTTTGCTAACAAATGCTTTGCAGGAGGAGTTGGAATCTCCCCCCATCGGGCCTCCGAATGGAGTGGAGAATGGCCATGTGTTCAGGTTCTTGCGATTCAGAGAGTCTTTCTCGATGCTTATTATCCCTCCGTGCTAGAGGGGTTTCGGTGTTGTTATTTTGATGGAAAAATTGAGTGAGATAGCCCCGGGAAACCGTCCTTCAAGTTCTTCATTGAGGGCTTGACTATTGTCAGTAGTGTATTCATGATCTCCGTAAAATGTACACCACTTATTTTTGTCTCTTCTCTTGTTGGATGTTGACATCTTTGGGGGGGGTGGATTATTTCGTCCTTTTCAACTTCCATGAAGATGGCTGATACGCTTACGTTGAGAGGAGTGAACTTGTCGAAGCATGGTGCAGTAGGTGGATGGCGTTGTCCTGTGCGTTCTTTTTGAAACTTCCTTTTACTCGCTTGTATTCTTCCATTTGTTCTCGGAAGATGAATCGTTCTTGGCTTTAGGATAAAGAGCTTCCTCAACCCTGATATACTTGTCACTCCTTTCTAGGAGCTCAGTGAAATTTTTGGGTGGCCTCTTCGCGAGGGAGGCTTTCAGGTCTTTTTTAGTGATGTTGTGGTGGAAAGCTGCAAATGTCACTAATGAGTAAGGATGAGATGGACCTTTCTTTGGGTGTGAAGCGTTTGAAAAAGTCTTTCAGTAGTTTTTCGTCTCTTTGCTTTAATTCCAACAGGGAGGCACTTGTTTTTTCAACCTTATGGCTAGTAACGAAATGCACTATGAAGTGCTCCTCAAGCTGGTCGAAGGAGAATATTGAATTTCGGAGTGAGGTGGGAGTACCATTCCCTTGCCAATTCTTTCAGTGTTGGGGGGAATGTTTGACACATGCGCTCATCGGTGGCGTTGTAGACCATCATGAGTGTCTTAAAACTATCGATATGGTCAGTCGGGTCTGATTACCCATTGTATGTTTTAGTTCTGAGTTAGATGTTCAACAATGCACTGTGATGAGTTAGATTTCAAATAATTGTGTTCTAGAAGTTGAATACAGAAGTTGAATACAAAAGTTTATATCCGTTCTGACAACAGGTTCATATTCAACCTAAAATTATGAATGCTATGCCTTTAGTTATAATCAAACTTGGTCGATATATTCAAGAAGCGGTCACTTTATATTGAATGTTATTTGTTAAGAAAATCATATTGGTTAAAGAATAGCTTCTACATAAAAAAAAAATCCAATCTGTCATCCTGAGATTCTTAATCAGTCTAATCAAATTTGCAGTGCAAATGCTGTATGAGAATCCAAAAGAATACAGTGGAGTTGAAGTGATGGTTATAGAAATTGTGATTAACGTGAATAATTGATGTGGAGATGATACAAGTAGAATATCTAAGATTGAGAGTTTGTGTTCATGCCTTATGAAGATCATTCGGAAATTATGCCGATTTCACTACATTACTAAAGTGACATTTTGTTGAATACAGTTAAACTCCAATGTATTAATCTTGAATAAACGTGCTAATCTAAGTAATTGATTCGTTTAGCCTTAAAATTGGGTCATCTACTGGCTATCCAAATTCTGTATTAGATTTTAGCTAATGTAAGTTATTGATTGGTTTGTTAAAGTAATTAGAACGTCAAAGTTAATCATCATATATTTTCCCTTCTTTATATATAGATCAAGTCATCCATCAGATTTAAACAACAACAATGGATAACATCATTATATATGGCCATGTAAGTTTCTCTTTTTTTTAGTGACATCTACAACTCTGTCATATTAGATCAAAAAATTGTTTCTTTTATGTCCTTCACATTATAATGTTTACTTTCATACCTAACAGGTTGATGTTGACTTGGAAAAAATAGTAAGTGAAGCTTTTCATTGTCTTTTATCAAATTAATTAATTATACACTTACATTCAAAAAAAAATTCCCATTACAGGTGCAATTCCTTCGACAAATAAATGTAGGGGTTACCATTCGAGATGAACGCGAGCTTAATCTATTATCTCTTCGCAAGGTAAGCTTAACCCCTTATTATATTAGATGCTCATTATTGATATTTTTTTAATTCTTACTGTTTGTTTAGGCTCACTATTTCGTGATAAAACTATCCATATTGAAGACTCGAAGCATTGTGTTTGATCTCTATTGTAACAACCCTGTAATCTTTTTTTTTGTAGTAGAGTTGGTGGATGATGTATTAGTTGTATATTTTGTTAACTTAAGTTATGTAGAATGAGGGATTATGTAAATCTGTAATATTTAGTATTTTGGGAGATGACGTAAGTATCTGTATAGGATGATGTTATAATATAGTGATGTTAAAATCCGTACCCGCAAAGTTGTGGAGTATTGGGTTCTGTGTGTGGTTTTTCAAAGGTTTTTCTAAAAATCCATTACCTTTTCAAACGAAATCTTGGTTTTTATTTTGTATCTTGCATTATATGAAGATTTTTTACCCCAGAGCCTTATATATATGATGCATGTGTGATGTTGCTTGGATTGGCCCGGGGAGGATTGATGTTAACTGCCTGTGATATTATATTTTTAATTGTTAGCAGAATTTCGTAAGGAATTGCTGTAAAAGGGCTAATATTTTAGGGGAGACTGTCAAAATTTTTCCCAAAATTCCTATTAGTATTCTATAATAGAAATGACCACTGATTTTGACTTGATTGATTCCTTTTTCATTATAATGATCTTTCATCATTGATTGTGATTTTTGACAAGTTTAGTTATCAATCTATCTGCAATCTTCATGTTCTCATAATGTTTGAAATGCCTGATAGTTTGGCTTATGTGTTTTGTGAGAATCACTCTATAATTATTTTGGGGAGTTGCGGCTAATGATGTGGTCTCTGTTATTAATTCTACCTGCATGTATCTTTTTTTAAAATTTATAACTTACATAATCTCTCACACAAAACACATAAGCCCAAGAATATAAAATATCTCATACACTGAAATATATAAAAATTGGGGCCAACAAGCCTCTTTCAAATCAAATTTGTAGTAGGCTCTCCATTATATGGATACTAGATATATTAATATGGAGATGTAATTGTACTTGATCACATTTAACAAAGGTCTTCAAATGTACATCACAACAAGCTTTCTCTCCCTTTATCTTTCTTTTTTTTAATATTTTTTTAAAATCATACATGGTTAACTAAATGAAAATAAGACAATAGGGAATTAACTCATTCAGTTTGAGGCGATAACTGCATTAGTAACTGAATTGCTACTTATGGTAGGCTACAAATCAAATATGAAATCTCTTATGTTGAAGTCACACATAGCAAGTGATTTTGATCCACTATTGTTGTAGATTCACCTACTCTTTTTCAACCCCGAGCTCCTGACAAATGATCCTGCAAGATATAAATCAATAAACAACTTAATTCAGAATACATCAATGTATACTGCTAAATACACATCTATATAAATTAATCTTCACGAAGACGTGCATATATTTAACTTTTTACATGGCTTTTTAGATGCTGCATAGTTCACGGAAATGTGTCGTAGGCACGTGTCCACGGGAAAACCTAGTATATATATAATTTAGGGAAAATGGGGTATGAGCAACTTGCTCATTTAGTAAATAAGCAATTTATAATGTTGCATGCATGTGATTGAAAAAACCTTAAAATGGTTAGTTGTCCAATGTATCACATGCATGCCACATAATCAATTGCTCATTTACTAAATGAGCAAGTTTCTCATATCCCTTTTACCATATATATATATATATATATATATATATATATATATGACACAAATGATTAGCATCAATGTAAACTTTTATAATTTACTGTTTCCCTAAAATAATGCATGCAATGGGGTCGTTGTTAGGAATTAAGGTGCGGCGGAGTGTTGCTGCTTATTTTGGTGTGGAGCAAATAGATAGTGAGTTTATATTTGAAAAAAACTACTAAAGATCTGACAATTGATTGTTGCCATGGAAAGTAGTTGGAGCTCCTAAGAGTAGACCTGGATCGTTGATTGAACACTGTGATCTGAATCCGACGGTTGCTGACCGTCTGATGGACCTGCAAAAAGCCTGAAACACCGGGGTGCCCCCGACAACAGACCCTCTGACGCTCAAGTCATAACTAGAGATAGTAAGAAAGTTTGAGAGAAAAATTGCCAATAATCTTAGAACTGAGGAGGGGGAAGGGTATTTAAAGACCTGAGAAATAGTTAGGAGATTGAGATGAATCTGTTAGATTGATATGAATTCTTTATCTCCTGTTGATTCTCCCCCTTAAGAGATAAGATTCTCTTATCAGGGATAAGAGATTAGACTAACAGCTCTCATGGGCTGGGTGTTTGTAGCACCCTAAACTTCTTATATGGAGAATTTGAGACACGAGCCAGGACCTTTACATTCAATTAGTTACAATACACAGAAAATAGGAGAATTTTAAAACTTTTATTAATACAATATTATAGGCCGAGTATTTTCCATTGATTCAGTAAATTACATCAGAGTATATATGAATAAAAAATAAACATTGGGCTCTTTACTTGTAGACAATGCCCTAGCTAGAGTCCTCCTGGTTTAGCGATCCTGTATCCACAACCTATTAAAGTGGGGACGTTAGCACATATACTGACGCTTAAAGGCTGATGACTAGCAGCGAATCTCCAATAACAAACATCCGAAAACATGGCAAAAATATGTCAGTGTAGTTTAAGTGTTCGTGAGTGCTATGACTAGAATCTAATGCAAAGTCAACTAAGGCTAGGATGCTCCTACTTTAAGGCACGCGAGAATCTAGAATCGTATGCATCCCATACTACATACATCCATATCAAGTCGTTCTCCATATTTAGGGATTTGAATCCGCATTATACTTGTACACAACCTATTCCTGACAGATACAACGTGACTGATGAGGTTGTAGACGTGGTCAAGTCCGACTAATGCAATACGCTCATGGTGTCTATGTTTGCCACTACTACCCGGCGAACCGGACCTCACTCAAAAACCAGACGAACCCTCGGAGTTACTGCAACACAGGTTAGCTCGAAGCATCCCTGCGGCTCCCCAACTCATAGACCGTATTCTATGGCCTGTTCGCTTCCCCGGCATAGAACATGACGGAGTTCCGGGGTCCATCTCCTAGCTCTACCTGTCCTTATCATGGTACTTCAGGAATTAACAGTGTAAGCCCCCAACTCATGAGAAGGCACCGTGTGTATCCTTTTGACGAGAAGGTACAACCCAATAACACCACCTAATGTTGGCCTAAAGGAAGAGTTGGGTCATAAGGTGTCACCCCTAATACCGACTCCTCTCTTTTGGCAAAATGGTTAAGTACAGATCCTTATAAGTTACTACCCTAATGTTGTCACTAATCCTAACCAATCTTACAAGATTTTCAACTTAGATTATCATAATCCAATGCATGGTCCATCGATCCAAGACACTAGTAACAAGATCTCCCTCACTCATCACTACCCCTCACTTGGATCCTATCAACACCTTCTGCCCACGATCAATCCACACCGGTTAAGATCCGTTGGTGCCCGAGGTGAGATCTATCCTTAGTCTCTAAGGTGGTAGGATGTGGTCTTGATGGTCGATGACCCCCAGGGTAATTAGAAGACCCTAGACTAGCTTTTATTTAGCTAACAATTATTAGTGACTTCCCCAGCCCCTATTACCCATGTAGATGAAGAACTGTTCACATGATATGGTCCAACTTTAATTAGGACCTTATACAACTAGAATCCATGGGTTCTTTTCCCAATTGAACTAGAACTACATGCAACTAGGTTCTTGGGTTCTATCTCAAGTTGAACTAGAATCACCTAGAAACTATATGCATGGGTTCTCTTATCAATTGGGCTAGAACTTCCATGGTGCTAGTTCATGAGTTTCTTTTAAAGTTGTCTAGAACAACAAGAACATAGGTTCATCTTAAGGGTCATACTAGAACACATAGCACAAGCATGGTTCCGTGGGATCCTTTTTAATCTTTCACTACAATACTACCATATACAATTCAAGTATGGTTCCCTTTAACTAGGATGCTACAATATACCAGTCTATCATGCATGGCTCTTTTTTGAATCTAGAACAACTATGAAACTCAACCATAGTTCTTTTTGAATCTAGAATACCCACCCATATACCATTCAAACATGAATGGGTTCTTTACTAACACAGTTTACCACATGATGGGTTCTTTACACAACTACAACATGATGGTTATTTACTAAGATACTACAATCACTCATGCATGATTTTTTAACCCAAGCATGAATCTTACATATACTCGAGCATGATTTCTTACTACATTTAACCTACAACAATCTAGGCATGGTATATAACATAACATCAACTTACAATACTTTAAGCATGATATACAACATAGGCATGAGTGCTTACTACATTAACCTACAACCACTAAGCATGAGTATCTACTACACTCTAAGCATGTATATCTACTACAATTAAAGTATGGATATCTACTACAATTTTAAGTAAGGATATCTAGTACACCATTGAGTATGGATGTGAATATTTACTACCATTCAAGCATGAGTAACTACTATACTTAGGCATGGGTATCTTCTACTAATTTAAGCATGTATCTTCTCTACAACTCAAGTATGGATACAACTTAAGTATGAAGCTAATACAATTTTAAGCATGCATGACTACTAGACTTAAGCATGGATATCTTCTACTACTTTAAGCATGTATCTTCTCTACAACTCAAGCATGAATATCTACTACACTTTAAGCATGGATGTCTAATACTAAGCATGGATCTTTATGACTACTTAAGCATGGATCCTACTACTAAGCATGGATCTTTTATTACTACTTAAGTATGGATCCTACTACTAAGCATGGATTTTTATTACTACTTAAGTATGGATGTTACTTAAGCATGAATATCTACTTACTACTTTAAACATGGATGTTATTACAACAATCTAAATATAGTGTATAACATAAGCATCAACCTACAACAATCTGACCATGGTACATATAACCTAAGCATGAATGCTTACTACAATTTAACATGATATCTATTATAATTTAAGCATGGAGGTTACTTAGCATGATATCTATTAAAATTTAAGCAATGAAGTTACTACAACTTAGCATGATATCTATTACAATTTAGGCAAGGGGGTTACTACAACTTAGCATGATATCCATTACAAATTAAGCAAGGAGGTTACTACAACTTACCATGATATCTATTACAATTCAAGCATGGAGGTTACTTAGCATGATATCTATTACAATTTAAGTGAGGAGGTTACTACAACTTAGCATGATATCTATTACAATTTAAGCAATGAAGTTACTACAACTTAGCATGATATCTACTACAATTCAAGCATGGTGGTTACTTAGCATGATATCTATTACAATTTAAGCAATGAAGTTACTACAACTTAGCATGATATCTATTACAATTTAAGCATGGATGTTACTTAAGCATGGGTATCTACTTACTAGTTATTACAAGACTTATTTCTCTTTACAATTTCCATGTCTTGAAATTTCTACAACAATCTATATGAACTACAAATTTCATACAACAAATTACAAGTCCTACTTATTACCATCTTCTTTCTTAGTTCCTACATACAACAAAGTTTACCCCCCTTTTTTTTATAAACAAAAGTTACAAGACTTGATAATTAACAAGTAGAGAGCAATAAATAATTAAGAATCATTTTTAATAATTATTGAGTTCTACAACCCCAAGGGGTATGTAATAATTCTACTATGCAAATTTCATGTGCTTATGCCAATAGTCCTTGTTTGGGTTCTATATCCCAAAATGGGTATGTACCCAATCTCCATATGCTTAAGTCCATGAGTCCAATGTTAGGTTCTACAACCCAAAGATGGGAATGTACAAATTTCCATATGCTTATGTCCATTAGTCCAAAATAATAATAATAAGAACAAATTACAACAAACTACAGATAATCTTTATGTTCTTTATTTATTTAGTTCTACCATTTATTTTCTTTCATGTGGTCATCTCTTTTATCCACCATTATTCATGACCATTGTTTAACATAAAACAACACACAGAAGCAACACAACAAAACAAACCCACAAAAGAGAGAAAAACAACACAAAAGAAAACAAAAATCAAACAAAGAGAACAAAAGGAATAGAGAAACCCCCACCTTGAACCTCTTGTTGGAAGGACTAGCCTATGCACCTTCTCCTTTCCCTTAGCTCTTATGAACTTCTATAAAACCTACAATTGAAAAACTCTCTAGTTAGGTTTTCCTCTCTTTCTTTTCCTCTCTTTCTAAAAATGAGACAAGAGATGAGGGAAGGGGTTATTTATAGGGTGGAAGAGGAGGGGGAAAGTGCAAAAATGCACCAACACATTTGCACCAAGCTCCCTAGTGATTAGCCGGCCCATGCTTGGGTGAGGGAGGGGGTGAGGTGGAGGCATGGTGTGAGGGTGAGGTGGAAGTATGGTGTAGGGTAAGGTGGAAGAGAGAGGGTTTCTAGAAGATCATTCTTCTAATACTCTCATGCACTCTTAACCTAGGTTTAATTCTCCATCAAACCTAATTATCTAATTAGGTTGTCATGACAAAAGAGATGTCTCCAGTATGAAAAGAGTAAAATAATTAAATAGTTAAAAAATAATAATAATAATAATAATAATAATATTAATAATTGATTGGGATATTACAGTGTCTCTCATAGAGGGCCTAATCTGTCACTTTTAATGGGCTTGAAGAAGGCCCATGCTCTTGTAGGTGAGCTTGAAGAAGGCATGGACATGTTTAAAATGTCGGTTATGATTAATCTGCCTGTTGAACCTTTTGGATCTGTGCTAGGATCACACAACCCTGATTTGCTGTGATTTTTTTACCGTTATCATAAGCTCTTCACTCCTGGAAGATAATTTTCTTGGCTTTCGGGAAATAGTTCGACTTATTTTTGGATTCTAGAATATATTTTTAGCTTTCAGGGTGTATTGGAGATACCTGGAACTGATTAAAAGCTTCTGAAGGTGGTGAATATTTTTCTGGATTTTTAAAGAATTTTCGTTATTTTTTCAGATTTTTCTAAAATTTTTTGGATTTTAAAATAATTTTTCCAAATTTGAAATCACTTTTTTGAATTTTTAAATTAATAAATGCACATTTAAATTATTTTTCAGAATTTTTAATTAAGTATCCTAATTAATTAATTTTTTTTGATTTTTTAGTTAATTTTTGAATTTTAAATGACTTTTTAGGAATTTTTAATGAATTATCAGCCCTGACACGAAATTTGATGCGATCTGAGCTATTGATCAGTGCTTAGCTCACCCGTTGATGGGCTTGAGCGATGGTGATGTGAAGGTGATGGCGTGGCATGCCTTCGTGCATCGATCCCACTCCTAGCGTGCATTTTGGAGAGATTTGGCGGTTATGAAATGAGCACAGCAGTAGGGAATATGATTGGCGTTGTGGATCAATCTCGTATGTCCATTGTGAGAGCACAGAATTTTTGATGAGATCAGACGACCAGCAGCTGCAGTAAGAGCCCTTAGCTCGACTGATGTGTTTGTCGAGTTCCACTTATTTCTTTGGATTTTGAATGCTCATTTTAGGTGAGCTAGGGGTTCGACGATCTCCTCTTAGTCGAGCTCGCAGTGGTTAGAGCTCCGTTAGCTAAGCTCATTTGGCCGAACTCACTTGGTCAAGCTCGCAGCGGTCGAGCACCCTAGGGTAGAGCTTGCTTTGGTCGAGCTGTCATGGTCGAGCTCATCACTATCGAGCTCCGTTTGTTGAGCTCCATCGTTCTTACTCCCTTGGTCGAGTTCGCAATGGTTGAGTTCCCTAGGGCCGAGCTCGCTGCGATCGAGCTCCCTGGTGTCCAGCTCGCTTTGGTCCAGCTCCCCTTGGTCAAGCTCCATTGGTCGAGCTCCTATGGTCGAGCTCCCATGGTCAAGTTCATCTTCATCGAGCTCTTGTGGTCGAGCTCCCGTCATCGAGTTCATAGCGGTCAAACTCCCTCGGGTCGAGCTTGCTTTGGTCGAGCTCCCCTTGGTCGAGCTTGTCGTTGTCGAGCTACGATCTTTGTCATGCTATGGGGATGTTGATCCATGAAGTAGCATTTTGACCGAGCTATCTTGCCCTCATTTTAGTCGAGCTATTGCTCCGTCGACCTATTAGCTTCATCGACCCATGGACTTTGCCGAGCTACCTCCCTCGTCGAACTACCACCCTCGTCGAGCTAGGAACCATTGCCATCGAGCTCTGAGTTGGATGTTTTGGAGAAGAAGGGTTTTTAAGGAGTTTGTGGATTTTGGGTTTCGTTTGGCTCTGACCCTGAAACCCTATAGCCCTTTAATGTGTTGGAATTAGGTCAGGTGTATGGGGTTGTTAGGTTTAGATTTGAATTTCTTCACTAATTGGAATTTATTCATTCTTCCCTCACTATTTGGTATTTTGCTCCTTCTTCACTCATTTAATTTGGTCGACTTTGATTTTCGAGCTCAAGCCTTGAAGTCGAGTTGGCACTTATTTTTGTAGAGTTTGATCATCTCCCATTTTGAAGCTTTGTGCAGAGCTTTTTTCGATGTCAGCGTTGTGCTCGAAGGTGAGTTTGATTTTGAAGCTCTTTTGATGAGTCATTGCTTATTGTACTTTTCAATCAAACATCTCGTCACTCATTTAGGTGAATCCCTCTTTTGTCGACCATGCATTGTGTTGTTTGCTTGTTTTGTCAATTGAGCGTTTCATCATTGGATGAGTATTCTGTCGGTCTAGGAGAAGAGTGCTTTGATTGTTAGATCTTGTGTATGTATCTGACCTAGAAGAGCTTTTGTGGAGATAGACTCCGGAAGGTGGTCGAACAATGGACTTGGTGTTTTCTCCCTGCAAGTTTGGAAGGGAAACTCTGAGATGGAATTGATGTAGAACTTGTTGTTTGATCCCAGTAAGTTTGGAAACAACTCTGTGACGAAGTTGAACATTGAACTTACCATTTGTGCCCTGCAAGTTTTGTAGAGCAACTCTATGATGGATTTGATGTTGAACTCGCTATTTGCACCCACCAAGTTTTGTAGAAGCAACTCTTTGAATGTTTGAACTTGTTGTTTGTTCCCAACAAGTTTTGTAGAGGTAACTCTGAAACAGAGTTGAGTGTTGAACTTACCGTTTGCGCCCAGCAAGTTTTGTAGAAGCAACTCTTTGAATGTTTGAACTTTTTATTTGTGCCTGACAAGTTTTGTTGAGGCAACTCTAAGACAGAGTTGTTCGTAGAGCTTGCCGCTTGATTCTGTAAGTTAATAGAGAACTTTGTGATGGAGTTAGACTTTAGAACCTGCTGTTTGCACCCAGCAAGTTTGTAAGGCAACTCTTTGATCGAGTTGAGGTTGAACTTGCTATTTGATCACAGCAAGTTTGAAGAGGCAACTCTTGGTTGGGTTTGAACATTGAACTTGCTATTTGCACCCAGCAAGTTTGTTGAGGCAACTCTTTGATCGAGTTGATGTTGAACTTATTGTTTGATTCCAGCAAGTTTGAAAAGGCAACTCTTGGATGGAGTTGAACGTTGAACTTGCTGTTTGCACTCATCAAGTTTGTTGAGGCAACTCTCTAATTGAGTTGATGTTGAACTTGCTGTTTGATCCCGGCACGTTACTAGAAAACTCTGCCACGGAGTTGAACGTAGAGCTTGCCATTTACACCAAGCAAGTTTGTAGTGACAACTCTTGGAGGGAGCTAGAAATTGAGTTTGTCGTTTCATCCTGGAAAGTTAGGAGAGACAACTCTAAGACAGAGTTGAGCGTAGAGCTTTCTGTTTGATACCGACAAGTTAGGAGAGACATCTCTAAGATGGAGTTGGACGTAAAGCTCGCTATTTGATCCTAGTGAGTTTGTGGAGACAACTCTTGGACGGAGTTTATCCCAACGAGTTTTTGGAGACAAATCTTGGATGAAGTTGATGTGGGGCTTGTTTTTTGCGTCCAACAAATTTTGTAGAGGAAACTCTGAAATGAAGTTGATGTTGAACTTGAATTTTGTGCCTAACAAGTTTGGAGGGACAACTCTTTGATGGATTTGATGTTGAACTTGTCGTTTGATCCCGACATGTTTGTAGCAAGCAACTCTTGAGACAGAGTTGGTCGTAGAGATCACTGTTTGATCTTGGTAAGTTTGGAGAGGCAACTCTGAGACAGAGTTGATCGTAGAGCGCGTCGTTTGACCCAACAAGTTTTGATGGGAAACTCCTTAATTGAGTTGATGTAGAGCTTGTCGTTTGCCTCTGGCAAGCTTATAGGGGCAACTCCATAACCGAGTTGATGTAGAGCTGCCGTCTATGCCCAGTAATATTGTAAAGAACTCTGCACTGGAATCAGATGTTTGAACTTGCTGTTTGTGCCCGACAAGTTTATAGAGACATCTGTGAGATAGAGTTGGATGTAGAACTTGTTATTCTCGCCTAGCAAGTCTGTAGAGACAACTCGAAGACGGAGTTAGACATTGAACTTGCAGTTTGTGCCCAGCCAGTTTTGTAGAGACACCCTATGACGTAGATGATGTTTGGACTCATTGTTTGCACCCAACGAGTTTGTAGAGAAAATTCTAGGCCGGTGTTGGATTCCGAGCCTATTGCATGAAGATGAGGGGTCGTTGGAAGGACTTAAGAAAACGGTTGTGCATGTAATGCCCCGATTTTCATTTAATGAAAATTATTTTATTTTGCACGTAGTGTGCACGTGCAATATTTTGATAATTATTTTCATTATGATGAGTATAGATATTTATATATGTGCTCTTTAATTATTTTTATATAAAGCCCTTTTTCAAATAGACAAAAGCCTTTTCTTCTTAAAAGCCCAAATTTAATTCGATTTATTATTTTTATAATTATTATTTTGGCCCATAAACTAAAGCCCACGAGCTATTTTTATTTTAAATACAACTTGTAATGTAGAATACAATTTAAAGATTTTTTTTTTGTAAAATATAATGTACAAATTTTTAGAGGCAAATGCATGCACATGCATTGCACGTACACGTGCAGTATGCACCATTTCATGCTAGGCCGGTTTTAATCTTTTGGAGGGAATGGAAATTTTCAAGTGGAGTCATGGGTGGTGGTTACTTGATCATGGTTGGTTATTGTAACTCGTCCTTGAATCTTAGCCTTCTAATCCTAACTCCTAAGTTAATCCTAGCCTTCCATTCTCCTAGATTTTTAGTATAAATACCCCCCCCCCCCCCTTGCCTAGTATTCTTGTGCTAATTATTTCCTCCAAACCTATAGTTTAAAAATACATTGCTAGTAGTTTAACAAGTGAGGTAAAAGATTGAGAGATTGTGTGAGGATTGTGCTTACATCAAGAAGAGGAGGCCGACATAGGAAGCTCTCGGTTTTGGCTTGTGGAAAGCTCGGGTGTGCGCATCAAGGAGGAGGATCGCTTTTTTGCAAGGACATTGGTTTAGGAGGTGTTGCTAAGTGTAGTCTCTCCAATTAAGGTGGGTAAATTTTCCGTATTTCTAATTAGGAAGCATGCTAGATTTGAATTGAAAGAATGATGATGCATGAAAAATATTAATAAGAGCACATTTTAATTAGAAAATGGCTTATTGATTATTGAAATGTTGGTATGCAAATTGTATGTGGTTCTATCGTTAAATTTAAGTTGTGAGTAAATTGGTTATAGCCATGGATTGATGAAGAAAACTTCGTTATTAACATCGAGAACTATATGCAAAAGTTAGTAGATTGACAATATTACTTTAGGTGCTTAAATGGACTTTTGTGATAATGTTGTGATGAATGAATTAAGATATAGATTGTATGTTTGGAAAATGATTAAAACAGAGAATTGCTAATAAAAGAGATTAGTGTTGTCAAACTTGATAAGAAATGTCAAAAAAAAAAGAAATGTGGTAGTGGTTAATTCGAATTAATTGTATAAAAAAAATATGTGTTAATTATTGAAAAAATTATTTTTTATTATACTGGAGTGTAATTTATGATGGGAATAGCCAATCTGGATATTTACAGCAAATTTAGTAAAGGCAAAATTAAATAAGAGCTTGTTGAACATCGAAATATTTTACCAAACAGAGAGAATCGATTTAATATGATTACGGGTTGAAATATGACAACATGAGCGCATAGCTCAAGTGGTCGGGATGCTCTTAATCGCTACAGTGGGTTCGGCGAGTTGCTGGTTCGAATCCCCTTAGCACCACACTTTTTGTATTTTTGAAAAAAAAAAAAAAAAAAAAAATAACTACAGCCGAGAGCATTTAATGCTCTCAGCTCCCTTCATTAACGCACAGAGCATTCGGCCTAGTGGCCTGTGCCTTCGGTTGGTTTCCCTGTGGTCGCTGGTTCGATCCTTGGTCTCGGTTGTGTTTGTGTTGTGGGAAAAAATAATTTTTTTTTTGGGATTTTTGATGATTTAAAAATTATGAAAAAAATATGGTTATTATCCTAAAATATGTGGAATTTATGAAAAATAATTTGGGAATTATTTACATGAAATGGAGTATGTTTTGAGAATAAATGTCCTACACTTGTATGTTATGAAAGTTACACTTTGAAAAAGGACTTGAAATAAAATGTTAGAAAAGAAGTGTAAGAAAGATAGAAATCATATGTAGTGATGTGTTGTGAATTATTCTCATTGGAGAATAATGTGAAAATTATGAAATGTGAATATTCATTTAGTGATGTGCTTTTAATGTGAAATTGATATTTGATGAATCGTATAAGGAATAATTGAATTCCATGTATGGCTATGGACTCATGAATAAATTAGAAATCATGCTATGGAAAAAGAAAATCGGTTATGATCATGAAGATGAACTTATGAGCTGGAATCACTCAATTTTGGAAATTATGAATTGGAATTGAAACAAAAGAGTAGCTAAGTCTCCCCCGACAATTGGAAAAAAATGAAATGAAATTTGAAATGAAAGACCAAGGTTGGTCATGTTTGAATGAATGAATAAGTCCGGTTTAGTGGAGAGGCTAACTCTAGAGCTTTGATTTTGTTCATGATTCTAATAAAAACTAAGGATTAGCACATAGTGGAGATGTGATGAAAGTGAGAGAAAAACATGAGTATGAGAGCTAGAGTTTACGGTGCGGGTGTGAGCCACAGAATGCATGCTTGATGAGTCAAGACATGGCGTGGGCACTACTCAGTAATGATCGGATTTTAGTCACGCTTGTGAGATGTTTGGTGACTGCAAGAGAATTGTGTGCCATGAAGGAGGCTGAATTGCCACAGAATGCATGCTTGATGAGTCAGGACATGGCGTGGGGTTCCCCTCCAGGTTTTCTGTACACGAGCTTGTACTCATAGATCATCTAGGATACTTACCGTAGTTACAGAAGTAGATTAAGTCATGACGGGGGATTGAACCCTACAAAGATGAAGAACGAATAAGAGGCTTGCCCTCGGACCTATGTAGTATGGGATGCATAGAATCCGAACAAATGTGCATTAGTGTTATGTAATATAAATAACTGCATTAAGGACTAAGTGCACAATCACAACACGATATCATTAGGGTATTCTCTTTAGTTTGATTTGTGACAAGTTTGTGTTTGTTAAATATGGAAAATAAGTTATACTATTTCCAGCATAGAGAGGATGGCCGTGTATAATATTCGTCGGTTGAATAAACTGACGTACCCACAGTTTTATATGCAGGTAAATGACATGATAAAGATTAAAGAGGAACAGATGCTTAAAGATTATTAAATGTTGTTGTAGTTTATTTTAAATGTTGTAAATTTACTTCCGCTGTGCAATGTAAAGTTTTTATGTAAACTCTAATGTAAAGTAAAAAGTTTTAAATTCCTTGTAAAATTGTACTAAATGAAGTGTAAAGATCCTGTGGAATCTCAAATTCAGTGTATTTTGGAATTCGGGGCGTTACAGTACATTGAACTCATTGTTTGGAATCTGAGAGTTGTTAATGGAGCTCGAGCAGAGAGCAAAGTGTTAAACTCGTTGTTGACGGAGCTCGCCCAGTGATTGGAGCATTGAACTTGTGGTTTGGAGTCTATGAGTTGTTAATGGTGCTCGAGCCGAGAGCAAAGCATTAAACTCATTGTTTGAAGTCAACAAGTTGTTGATGGAGCTCACACGGTGATTGGAGCATTGAACTTGTTGCTTGGAGGCTACGAGTTGTTAATGTAGCTCGAGCAGAGAGCAAAGTGTTAAACTCATTGTTTGGAATCAACGAGTTTTTGACGAAGCTCGCCCAGTGAGCAGAACGTTGAACTCGTTGTTTGGAGCCAACGAGTTGTCGACGAAATTTGAGTGAAGAACAAGGCGTGAAACTTGTTATTTGGAGTCAATGGTTGTTGATGGAGCCTGAGCGAAGATCAAGGCATGAACTCATTGTATGGAGTCAATGGTTGTTGATGGAGCTCGTGCGGAGAGCAGGGCGTTAAACTCATTGTTCGGAGCAAATGAGTTGTTGACGGAACCTAAGCAAAGAACAACGTGTTGAACTCGTTGTTGGAGTCAACAGGTTGTTGATGGAGCCTGATCGAAGCGCAAGGCATTGAAGTCATTGTTTGGAGTCAATGAGTTATTAATGGAGCGTGCGGAGAGTGGGGCTTGAACATGTTGTTTGGGGTTAATGAGTTGTTGATGAAATTCAAGCAGTGAACAGAGCGTTGAACTCGTTGTTTGGAGTCAACAATTTGTGGATGAATCTTCAGCAGAGAGCAAGCTATTGAACTCATTTTTTGGGGTCAGCGAATTGTTTTGCTGGAGCTCAAGCGATGTGCAGAGCGTTGAACTTGTTGTTTGGAGTCAGCGAGTTGTTGATGAAGCTTCAGCAGAGAGCAAGCTGTTGATCTCGTTGTTTGGGGTCAACGTGTTGTTAATGGAGAGCAAGGTGTGGAACTCGTTGTTTGGAGCTAATGAGTTGTTGGTGGAGTTTGTGTGAAGAGCAGAGTATTGAACTCGTTGTTTGGAGTCACGAAGTTATTGTTGGAACTTGTTCCGAGTCTTCTTGATATTGAAGTGTAGTCCCTTGTGTTTGTTCAGTGTTGAGGTGATTCCATTATTCTCTTTGCTGACAAGTAGTTGTGCACTGTTGTGCAAAATCTAGCTACCTAAATATATAGATAAAGCTAGACAC
The DNA here is from genome assembly GCA_017893485.1 of Hemerocallis citrina. Taxonomy (NCBI): domain Eukaryota; kingdom Viridiplantae; phylum Streptophyta; class Magnoliopsida; order Asparagales; family Asphodelaceae; genus Hemerocallis; species Hemerocallis citrina. The sequence goes on from JACEHZ010000444.1 coordinate 844,645, forward strand.
AAATTATAAAAACCTCGCAAGTGCACGAATCGTTTGAAAAGCGTAGCAATAGCAAGGGTCGATCCCACAGAGACTGTAGATTCTAACTAACTAATCAATAGAAAATAATAAAAATCATAAAGAGTTGTTTTGAAAGTCTAAAAGAAATTAAAAGGTTAAACTAAGTAAGAAATGTTGAATCACAAATATTTATGAAATAGTTGGGTTTTGATCTCCACCAATAGTTAGTAATGCTAAGTCACCTTCTGAACTTCTTCTTATTACTCATGTTTGTTCACTTTAAGGGCATGGTATCTACTCCTTAAAGTACTGTTTCCCTAGGCCAAGAATTAGGCATGGTATCTACTCTAATTCGTTTCTTTCATTAAGTCCTTAGCATGGTATCTACTAAGTTGTATTTAAGGAAAACATAAGATCAGTGGAAACGAACAAACACTCAAGGTTCTAGAAATTGGTATCAGATCTAGATCCCTTAAGTTGATTGAACCAGGAACCCCTAAAGATTTCCTTGTTACTAGTTACGGGCACGAGATACGGGTCGTCTCAATATGCTCATATAACAGATTCAGATAAACGGTAACACAAACTTGATATTCTCACGCTCTGTTTGTCAGTCGACTGGCTCTCACCTCAGTCGACTGCTCTCAGGCTTCAAGAACAAGTTTGGTTATCACAAACCTATATCAATTCAATCAGATTCAATCAATAAGTAAAATAGAAGAATTCAGAAGAACATAGCACTACATAACTACGGTTTCAATCTACCCAACTATGAAATTTAGTTCCACATAATAATACTTTTATTAATCAACAAATTCGAATACATGATCAACATTAAAGACTAAAGAGAAGAGAAATAAACTAATGGAGTCCGGCAATAAGGTCGACTGGCTGTCACACAGTCGACTGCCTTCGAATACGGGATCTTCTCTCTCCTTTCTCGATGTTGATAAAATGTTACCCTTTGTTGATGACTTGAACGCGCAGAAACTCTTGTGATTAAGTTGCTTCCAGAGAAAAGATGATCCTCCGAATAATGCTTCCCTTCTGATATTTATAGAGCACGGCTGAGAAATTAGGGTTTTGCCCTTTTGCAGGAAAGTCCTTCTTTGTTTGATTTGAAGATTTATTTCTTTCTCTTTTCTTCTTTCCTTCCTTATCTGTTAACCACGTGCTCTTGGAAATTCCCAGTCTCTAGATTTGATTTGCATAAATCTGGATTCAGATAGATTTGAAATTAGATTTGGATGAATCTTCGAATATATTATCTATTTACTTCGCCGCGTATCAGTCGACTGCCTCTGGATGTAAGTCGGCTGTGTCGAGACTTTAGTATTTTCATGATTCATCAGCCCAGTCGACTTGGTGTGTAAACTTGATTCCCCTGTCCAGTCGCCTGTAAGCATGATCAGTCGACTGATCTCCTGCAGTTTCCTGTGTTTCATCCTTGCAATCCTGAATTTGCTTCGTTTTGCTGTTATAGACTGTTTCCTATGGAAAAGAGAAAATAAGAGTTAAATACCACATATAGAGCTTTTAAATGTCTAATTGCACTAAAGTTATTGCTCTAAAATGTGAATAATATTGTGTTCATCAAATACCCCCAAACTTAGATTTTTGCTTGTCCTCAAGCAAACTAGAATTATGAACAAGGGTATACTAATAATAACAGCCTTAATCACCAAGAGTCTTTATTGTGTGGGTGTCAACATAGAAAAGTATAAACAATTGCAGATAAAGTAAAATTAAACATACCCACTTTCTCTAGTGCAATTGTTTATTCATAACTCCAAACTCAACCATACTTGTCATGCAATTAATTTAATTATAGTATGCGACCATTCAGTCTGCGATTATCCCCTTTTCTCTACTACAAACCGAGTAGCAAACTAGAGTTTTTTTTTTTTTTTTTTTTTTTTTTTTTTTTTTTTTTTTTCTCTCGCTTCTCTAAAGTTGTCACTTGCCTTTTTACGCGAATGCGAAACATTTGTGATGAATCCACCCGGTTACTCAGCAAGTCACAAACCCTAAAGTGCTTTGCATACTCATATTCCAAGTTGCCGTTTGACGTAAGGGTAAACATTGGTGATGAATACCCCTAGTTACTAAGCACTCAAAACATTGGAGTAGATTGACTTTATTCAATTATATATATATATATTGTTGTCTCTATTTACTTAAACTCGATTTAGGACTAGATCCTAAAGGGAATAATCACCAGAAAAAGCATCACTTTTGTTTATTATGTATAATTGCATGACTCATATAATTTTGTATGGAATTTATGAAACTCAACAATCCTAAAGTAAATAAGTATCCTTCTTCTTACTTTATAAGAAATTGTTTATCCTAAAAAAAAATTCAAAAAGATGATAAATATAACTAACCTAAATACCCCCAAACTTAGATGGAACATTGTCCTCAATGTTCGAAAGAAAATTTAAAAATAGGCATGTGTCACCATCTAGTAAGGAGAGACTGAAAATAAAAATAACTAAAAGGAAAATAATAATGAATAACTGAAAGAAAATAAAGGGAAAGTGTAGATACTCCCCTGAAAATTGGGTTGCCTCCCAACAAGCGCTGTGTTTTCTGTCTTCAGCTAGACTTGACGTGGTCATGCCATGTATTGAATGGTTTGAAGATTCACATCTTCCTCTTGCGGTTCTATGCTCATCTCTATGTATGGTTTCGCTCTATGCCCGTTCACCTTAAATGTTTGATTCTTTTCTTGGCTATGAACCTCCAATGCACCATGTGGAAAGACTCTTGTGACTTCTGTCCTTCATAAAATTCCTTCCTTGCTAGCTGTTTGTCATGGTACAACTTGGTTCTTTCCTTGTATAATTTTGCATTCTCATAAGCATCGTGCCTTAACTCTTCAAGCTCATTTAGTTGTAATCTTCTTTTGTCACCTGCTTGTTTCATATCAAAATTGAACCTTTTGATGGCCCAATATGCTTTGTGTTCCAACTCAACTGGCAAGTGACAGGCTTTTCCAAAGACCAACCGGTATGGTGACATGCCAATGGGTGTTTTGTAAGCCGTTCGATAGGCCCATAATGCATCGTTCAAGTGTAGCGACCAATCCTTTCTCCTTGTGTTGACTGTCTTTTCCAAGATGCTCTTGATTTCTCTGTTGCTAATCTCCACCTGCCCACTAGTTTGGGGATGATAAGGGGTGGCCACCCTATGTGTAATACCATACTTCTTCATCAACGAAGCAAAAGGAAAGTTATTGAAGTGGCTCCCTCCATCACTTATTATTGCTCGTGGTGTCCCAAACCTAGTGAAAATATTCTCCTGCAAAAACTTGACAACAACTTTGTGATCATTAGTTCGTGAGGGGACAGCCTCGACCCATTTAGACACATAATCCACACCAACAAGTATATATAAATAACCAAATGAGTTAGGAAATGGACCCATGAAGTCGATTCCCCAAACATCAAAAAGCTCGATTACTTGGATGTTTTGTAGTGGCATTTGATTTCTAGACGAGATATTCCCTGTCCTTTGGCACTTGTCACAAGTCCTGCAAAAAGAAAAAGCATCTTTGAATACTTTAGGCCAATAAAATCCTGATTGCAATACCTTGAGTGCTGTTCGTTTTGGTCCAAAATGTCCTCCACATGCATATTGGTGGCAATGTTGTAGAATACTCAATTGCTCTTTTTCTGCCACACATCTTCTTATAATTTGATCAGGGCAAAATTTGAACAAATAAGGATCATCCCAGTAGTAGTGCTTGCACATAGCCACCAGTTTCTTTCGTTCCTGACTTGTCATACCTGGAGGGAAAACATGAGCGGTTAGATAATTTACAATGTCAGCAAACCATGGAAAATTTGCGCAATGAGATACCAGTCGACTGGTCCTGGTACCAGTCGACTGTCCCGAGGATATGTTTATTTGAAAGAGATGTTCATCTGGGAAATTTTCGTCAAGTGGGGGCACAATTCTCTCTTCCTCCTGCAGTAGCCTGGACATGTGATCTGCAACAACATTTGTCGCTTCCTTTTTTGTCTCTAATTTCAAGATCGAATTCTTGAAGCAATAGCACCCATCTGATCAACCTAGGCTTAGCATCCTTTTTCGCAAATAAATATCTCAAAGCAGCATGGTCAGTGAAAACAATAACTTTAGAACCAATTAAATATGATCTAAACTTCTCTACAGCAAAAATAACAGCTAACATTTCTTTTTCAGTAGTGGAATAGTTTAGCTGTGCATCATTTAGAGTTCGAGAAGCATAGTAAATAACATGGGGTTTCTTATTGATTCTTTGACCTAACACAGCCCCTAAAGCGTAATCACTTGCATCACACATTAGCTCGAAAGGGTGACTCCAATCTGGTGCCATAACAATAGGTGCAGAAATGAGAAGATTTTTCAATGTATTAAAAGCATTTGTGCACTCTTCTGTCCACACAAACTCAGCATCCTTAGCCAACAAGTCACAAAGGGGTTTGGAGATTTTTGAGAAATCTTTTATAAATCTTCTATAAAACCCTGCATGTCCTAGAAAACTCATAACACCCTTAACTGTAGTGGGAGGGGGTAGTTTTGATATTATATCTATTTTTGCTTTGTCTACCTCTATGCCTCTTTTTGACACTACATGTCACAACACAATACCTTGTTGTACCATAAAATGGCACTTTTCCCAATTCAGCACTAAATTGCATTCTTCACATCTTTTAAGCACAAGTTGCAAATGGTTAAGGCACTCATCAAAACAAGATCCAAAAACACTAAAGTCATCCATAAATACCTCAATGAATCTTTCCACCATGTCTGAAAATATACTCATCATGCATCTTTGAAATGTAGCTGGAGCATTGCACAATCCAAAGGGCATCCTCCTGTATGCAAAAGTACCAAAAGGACATGTAAAAGTGGTTTTTTCTTGATCTTCTGGAGCAATAGAAATTTGATTATAGCCACTATAACCATCTAAGAAACAATAATGACTATATCCTGCTAATCTTTCTAACATTTGATCAATAAAAGGAAGAGGGAAGTGATCTTTCCTGGTTTCGTTATTCAATTTTCTGTAATCAATGCAAACCCTCCATCCTGTGGTCACTCTAGTAGGGATAAGCTCATTTTCTTCATTTGTCACCACTGTGACTCCACTTTTCTTAGGCACTACATGTATAGGACTTACCCATTTGTTATCTGAGATAGGGTAGATGATGCCAACATCTAGTAGCTTCAGAATTTCTGCCCTTACTACTTCCTTCATGTGTGGGTTCAGCCTTCTCTGTGCCTCCCTGCTTGGTTTTGCGTTGTTTTCAAGGAGGATTCTATGCATGCATTTGGATGGACTTATTCCTTTGATATCTGCAATGGTCCATCCTATTGCACTCTTGTGTTCTCGTAGTACCCTTAGCAGCTTATCTTCTTTCTGTGCACTCAGGTTCGCAGCAATTATCACTGGTAGCGTCTGGTTCTCACCCAAATATGCGTGCTTCAAATGATCGGGCAGCTGCTTAAGCTCTGGGTCTGTAAGTCTTGGTGCAGTCGACTGGTTCCTTGTAGCAGTCTGGACAGTCGACTGATCCCCTTCACCAGTCGACTTACCTGCAGAAACAAAAAGTTCATCAGTCACCAATTGTTCAAATGCTGGTGCAAACTTACCTGAGTGTGACTGTGAAGTGTCAAGGTGATGTATTGTCTCTGCAATCTCCCAGTCATCAGATTCCTGTTCATTATTAGATAAAGTTAGAGATTGTGAAATTATGGCCTGTAATGGTTCAACGCTATGTACCTGAAATGTTTGATCAACAATATCCTGCACCACATCAACATTATAGCATTCATGATCATCATGTGGAAATTTTAGTGTATCAAACATTTTAAATTCAACCTTCTCTCCATTTATTTTCATGCTTATGGTACCCTTTTTAACACAAATTTTTATATCAGCCGTACTCATAAAGGGCCTACCTAAAATGATTGGTAGAGAAGATGGCATTGAAGATTCCTCCATGTCTAACACAACAAAATCAGCAGGCAAAATGAAATCGTTTACCTGAACTAGGACATCTTCTAAAATACCTCTAGGTCTTTTGATACTGCGATCTGCCAATTGCAACGTGATGGATGTTGGTTGGAGTTCCTCCAATCCTAACTTTTCATAGATAGTGTATGGGAGAAGATTGATGCTTGCCCCCAAATCTAGTAGTGCTTTCTCAAAGAAGTGCTCGCCAATCCTGCAAGGAATAGTAAAACTACCTGGGTCTTTTAATTTGGGAGGTAATTTTCTTAATAAAACAGCGCTCACTTCTTCTGTCAAAGCCACTTCCTCCCTAACCTGAAATGTTCTTTTGTGAGTACAACATTCTTTCAAAAATTTAGCATAAGAAGGAATTTGTTTAATAGCATCAAGTAGGGGGATATTAATTTCTACCTTTCTGAGAGTTTCAAAGATGTCAAATAAATGTTGATCTTTCTTTTGTTTGACTAACCTTTGAGGGAATGGTGGCAAAACTGTTCCTTCTTTTTCACTTACCTTATTGGACCCCACAATTTTTTATGGTTGTATTTCTGCTTCTTCTGTGTGTGTTCCAACCTTGTTGTCAATTATCTTACCACTTCTCAATGTTGTGACTGCCTTGAGCTGTTCTTGGCCTCCAGGGTTTGGTATAGTTTGTGATGGAAGTTCCTCTGTCTTTCGCTCGCTTAATTCTTTAGCAATTTGGCCAATCTGTGTTTCCAACTTCTGAATTGCTTGCCCTTGTTGGTTGCTTGTTTGATGTTGTTGTTGGAGCAATTGAAGAACAGTGGATTCAAAATCCAACTTCTTTTGTTCTTGGGCTGGTCGATCAAACCCACTTCCTAATTGGATGTTCCGTGCAGGTCCTTGTGTGAATTGAGTCCCTTGATTGTTCTGATTATTACTCCAGGAGAAGTTTGGATGGTTCCTCCACCCTGGGTTGTATGTGTTAGAGAAGGGATTGTTCTTTTGTGGAAACACTCCTCGACCTACATAGTTTGCATGCTCCTGATCTGTGAAAGAAGACATGGGACATGTATCAGTGGTATGATCTACATGAGAACAAATTGCACAAATTTCATTTGTTTGATTTTTAACTCCACCCATCATAGACATTGCATTAACAAGCATATCAATTTTCTTATTCATGTTTACCATTTCCAATTGAATGTTATTGCTACTAGAAATTTCATAAACTCCCTGTTTTTTCGAAGGGCCCCTCCTTGTTGAGAATTGTTGTGAATTCTCGCTGAGTTCTTCAAATAGTTCTATGGCCTCTTCGCCGCTTTTTCTCATCAAGATCCCGTTGCAAGCTGAATCCACAATTGCCTTATTAGTATCATTTAAATCTTCATAAAAAGCTTGTACCTGATCATCTTTAGGCATGTTGTGCGTAGGACACTTGAGAAGTTTGTTCTTGAAATCCTTCCATGCTTCGAAAAATAAGTCTCCATCCTTTTGTTGGAAGAGTTGAATCTCCCTTTTCAGCTGTTTGGTCTTTTGGGCCGGAAAGAATTCTTTTAAGAACTTTGTCGCCAATTGCTCCCATGAATTTATTGATCCTGGTTCCAAAGAATTGTACCATAGTTTAGCGTTAAGTTTTAAGGAAAAAGGAAACAATATTAACCTGATTTGTTCAGGGGTAAGCCCTTGGACGCTTTGTGTCCTGCAAAGATCGAAAAAGTCTTGTAAATGAAGATGAGGCTCTTCATCAGGTTTGCCACTGAAATGGGGAACCATACTAAGTAACTGAGGAGATAGATGCATGTTCCCTGTGACATTTGGTTGATACGCAATGCAGGATGGTTGTTCAATGTTCTTAGGCGTAAATTTATCCTGCATTGGTACGCGATTGGGTATTTCTTCTGCCATGATTTCTTTTGCCTGAGGTCTCTAATCAGTCGACTGGGTGCGTGCAGCAGTCGACTGGTTGGTCGCAATTAGTCGACCTAATCTGTGCAAAGTGCATTCTGTTTCTGCGTCAATTGGTAGTAGCTCTGGACGAAGTGATCTCCTTCCGTGCATCCACCAAAATCCTATAACCTAAAAGAAAAACTTATTAATAAACCAAAAGAAAGAAAATAAAAACTTCCTACTGATCTGTAAGTCAAAATACTAGACAATCCCCGGCAACGGCGCCAAAAACTTGTTGTGCAAAATCTAGCAACCTAAATATATAGATAAAGCTAGACACAAATTATAAAAACCTCGCAAGTGCACGAATCGTTTGAAAAGCGTAGCAATAGCAAGGGTCGATCCCACAGAGACTGTAGATTCTAACTAACTAATCAATAGAAAATAATAAAAATCATAAAGAGTTGTTTTTAAAGTCTAAAAGAAATTAAAAGGTTAAACTAAGTAAGAAATGTTGAATCACAAATATTTATGAAATAGTTGGGTTTTGATCTCCACCAATAGTTAGTAATGCTAAGTCACCTTCTGAACTTCTTCTTATTACTCATGTTTGTTCACTTTAAGGGCATGGTATCTACTCCTTAAAGTACTGTTTCCCTAGGCCAAGAATTAGGCATGGTATCTACTCTAATTCGTTTCTTTCATTAAGTCCTTAGCATGGTATCTACTAAGTTGTATTTAAGGAAAACATAAGATCAGTGGAAACGAACAAACACTCAAGGTTCTAGAAATTGGTATCAGATCTAGATCCCTTAAGTTGATTGAACCAGGAACCCCTAAAGATTCCCTTGTTACTAGTTACGGGCACGAGATACGGGTCGTCTCAATATGCTCATATAACAGATTCAGATAAACGGTAACACAAACTTGATATTCTCACGCTCTGTTTGTCAGTCGACTGGCTCTCACCTCAGTCGACTGCTCTCAGGCTTCAAGAACAAGTTTGGTTATCACAAACCTATATCAATTCAATCAGATTCAATCAATAAGTAAAATAGAAGAATTCAGAAGAACATAGCACTACATAACTACGGTTTCAATCTACCCAACTATGAAATTTAGTTCCACATAATAATACTATTATTAATCAACAAATTCGAATACATGATCAACATTAAAGACTAAAGAGAAGAGAAATAAACTAATGGAGTCCGGCAATAAGGTCGACTGGCTGTCACACAGTCGACTGCCTTCGAATACGGGATCTTCTCTCTCCTTTCTCGATGTTGATAAAATGTTACCCTTTGTTGATGACTTGAACGCGCAGAAACTCTTGTGATTAAGTTGCTTCCAGAGAAAAGATGATCCTCCGAATAATGCTTCCCTTCTGATATTTATAGAGCACGGCTGAGAAATTAGGGTTTTGCCCTTTTGCAGGAAAGTCCTTCTTTGTTTGATTTGATGATTTATTTCTTTCTCTTTTCTTCTTTCCTTCCTTATCTGTTAACCACGTGCTCTTGGAAATTCCCAGTCTCTAGATTTGATTTGCATAAATCTGGATTCAGATAGATTTGAAATTAGATTTGGATGAATCTTCGAATATCTTATCTATTTACTTCGCCGCGTATCAGTCGACTGCCTCTGGATGTAAGTCGGCTGTGTCGAGACTTTAGTATTTTCATGATTCATCAGCCCAGTCGACTTGGTGTGTAAACTTGATTCCCCTGTCCAGTCGCCTGTAAGCATGATCAGTCGACTGATCTCCTGCAGTTTCCTGTGTTTCATCCTTGCAATCCTGAATTTGCTTCGTTTTGCTGTTATAGACTGTTTCCTATGGAAAAGAGAAAATAAGAGTTAAATACCACATATAGAGCTTTTAAATGTCTAATTGCACTAAAGTTATTGCTCTAAAATGTGAATAATATTGTGTTCATCATGCACATCGAAAAAGGTCCTCAGAACATTGAGCTTGCTTTCTTTCTCGATACGTGACACTTGATGGAGTTGAGACTCATCCGTTTGCGTGGTGCGTCACGGGGGAACGAGTTGGAACTTTCTCAGGTAAAGATGGTAGGAAAGACTTAGTCTTTCCCGCCTAAAAAGTATTGTCTTGAATTTTATTCTTAAGAGTTGAGACGGCCCTGGGGAGCTATTAGCTGGCAGGAGGCATGTGAATATGTTTGCGTCTCTTAGGCGGAGCATCCCTCTATTGTGTGGCTTGTTGTTGAGATTGTTGATCTGTGACTGCTTTCTTTGTAGCTAAAGAAAAGGCCCCGATCATGTTGTTTATAGCTAATGAGCTATCGAGTGATGAGGTTAACTCTGAAAGTGCGTGGTTGCAGGTTGCCAAAGTAACTCTGAGCTATGGATATGGATTCTGAACTTGTTAGTTTAGGTAGTAACAGGTTTCAGGAGCAGATTGAATGGCACGTTGAACTCCAGACTAGCTTTGTCTCAAGTTGCTAAAGTAACATTGAGCCATGGGTATGGACTCCAAACCTGTTGTCGAGGCATTAAGGAGTTGTAGGTGCAGATTGAATGGTGAGTTGAACTCTGAACTTGCTTTGTTGCAAATTTTTAGAGTAACTCTGAACCACGGGTATGGACTCCAAACTCATCTTATAAGGAGCTTTTAAGGAGTTTTTAGTGTCGTTTTTAGGAGTAGGCTTGACATGCCTCTCATTGTATTCATCCGTAGAACTGTACAAGAATTTTGCAAAAGTTAATACTAAATTTTATTGAAAAAGAGAAATAAGTGGCTGCTCTAGTGGCTGGCTTTTATTACATGCACTAACCGGTAGTGAAAGCGGTCTTTATTGAAAAATAAAACTAAATGGTTGCTCTAGTAGCTGGCCTTTATTTAGAAAATTTTGAAAATACATGGAGGGGGTGGGCATTAAGTGCCCTTGTTAAAGTTCATGAGGTGTTCCACTTTCCAAGTCCTTTCTGATATCTCCTTGCCCCCTGGGTCTTCAAGTTGATGAGCCGTTAGGCGAACAACTTGGTAGACCTTGCGTGGATTTGTCTATTTTGGAGCGAGCCTTCCATTGTTTTGCATAGAGAATGAGAGATCTTCGGATTTGTCAATGTGTTTAATAAGGACTATTTCTTTCCGTTGAATGAGCGAAGTGGCTTCGGGTGGGGATTCAAATATGTCATAGTATTCTGAGGAGGATGAATTTGGACCTGGTAGGAGATGATTCGACAGGTTTGGAAGTTCTAGGCAGGATTGTATAGTGAGTAGCTTCAAGCTTGTTTATGGGCTTGGATTTAGTGTGACTTCTTTCCGGAGGTAGCTCTTTGGCGTCGAGGGGGGGGGGGGATCGAGCCCCCCATTGTAGCGGTTAGCATGCTCGTGCTGCTGTTGGGTTCCAACAACTTGGCCTACGCTTGCTTTTGTTAGGAACTTCACTTTCATGTGGAAGGCAGAAGCAACTGCATGGAAGGCCACAAGGCCAGGATGGTCGAATATTGCATTGTATGCAGCTTTGAGATAGACTATCATAAAGTCTAGTGCTTCTGTTCGAATAGCAGGGACTTTTCCTGGTGTCACATCGAGTGTGACGATTCCTTCTACTTGAACGGGGACAATGGAGAATCCGTGGAGTGTATAGCCGACTAACTTGAGCTGGTCCCGGGAGAGCTTTAGGCCATTGAAAGTGTTCATGAAAAAGATGTTTACCGAGCTGTCGTTGTCCATCAGGATGCATTATACCTCATGATTAACCATGCATAGGTTTATGACTAATACGTCACAAGGAGGTGTTCGTACACCTTCTCAGTCCTTGCCAGAGAAAGATATCGGGGTCCCGGTGCTCTTGGTAGGCAGGATGTTATGTACAGATTTAACTTCCCTGACGAAAGCTTTGCGGGAGGAGTTGGAGTCTCCCCCCATGGGACCTCCGTAAATGGAGAGGAGAATAACCATGTGTTCTGAGTCTTGCCATTTGGAGGGCCTCTCTTGATGCTTATTAGCTCTCTCAGCCGGATGTAACGCACCGAATTCCTAACCTAGGAACTTGTGACATTACTCCAGGATCTTCCTTCAAATGAGTCACAACACATCAAAAATCATAGAAAATTTAAAACTTTTATTACTTCAAATGTTATTACAATGTCCAATTTAATTACAACAATTACAAAGAATATAATATTACAACAATTTACAATAAGTTACAATAAATGGACAATGTCTTGACTTGGATGCTTTAATCAACTTGAGCCTCTCGCGCCTCCAATACAGCGGATGATCCTGCAACTGAAGAGTGGGCACGTCAGTTGAATACAACTGACGCAATGCTATATACGACCATCCTCTCTATGCCGTATTATAGCGATTCCAAACCTCAACAACCACAATATTTTATGACAAAGAAAATGTGAGCAAACACAATGTCCATGTATGACATGACCTAGAACTAATGCACACTCAATGCACACGATGCTCTTAGTCTAATGCATGCTTGGTTGGAGAGATATGCATCCCATACTACACATTCCCCAAACAAACGACGTTCTCCACATTATTGGTGTTCGATCCCCCGCCATGCAACCTATCTTGTGCTCTATCCTGTCTCGAACATTAGTGATGAAGAGATTGCAGTCACCGCAGTCACTGCAGTCAATAGTGGTGTCAGGGTAACCCCCATTTTGTTTCTCACTATGCCCGGAGGTAGTCGTGCGGTCTCTCTTTTCCGACGCTACTGACAACGGTCCCAAGGGTCACAACGTTATTGGGTGATTGTGGTCAGGTTGACAAAGAGTGCTCACTTCGTTCCTTTCAGAGTTGGACAGTTTACTGAGACCCTAACTGAGAAGTATATGCAAGAGATTGTCAGACTTTATGGGGTTCCGTCAGTATTGAATCCTACAGGGATACAATGTTTAGGTCTCAGTTCTGGGAGAGTCTTCAGAATAGTATGGGGAGTAAGTTGAAGTAAATCACAGATTTTCACCCTCAGACAGATGGACAATCAGAGAGGACCATCCAGACTCCAGAGGACATTTTGAGGTCCTGTGTGCTACAATTTGGAGGTTCTTGGGAGGACCACTTGCATCTTGTAGAGTTCTCATACAATAAAAGCTTTCAGGATAGTCTTAAGGCTGCTCTGTAGGAGGCACTCTATGGTCGGAAGTGCAGGTCGCCAGTGTGCTTGGATGACATTGGCAAGAGAAAATTGTTGGGCCCGGAGTTGATCAACAGGACATTGGATGCTATGACCCAGATAAGGAAGCATCTTCAAGCTGCGCAAGACAAATACAAGAGATGGGCTGATGTCCATAGGAGAGCCTTGGAATTTGAGGTGGGAGACCATGTTTTCCTTAAGCTATCGCCATGGAGAGGTGTCATCCATTTTGGTGGCGAAGGTAGCCTTAGGTTCATCGGGTCATTGACATTGTGGAGCGAGTAGGCAAGATGGCCTATCATCTTGCATTGCCATAGACTTTATTTGGAGTGCATGAAATCTTTCATGTTTCGCAACTGAGGATGTATATCCGTGATGAGAGCCACGTGATTGACTATTCGGAGTTATCCGTGAGGCTGGATCTGTCTTGTGAAATTCCGCCAATTGCTATTTTGGATCGGTGGGAGAAGATGTTGAAGAACAAGGTGATAAGGCTGGTTCGAGTCTCTTGGAATCCTCACTCGCCGAGTAAATCGACTTGGGAGCTGGAGGAGGATATCCAGCAGAGGTTTCCTCATTTGTTTGTGTAGCCATTGTTTTGTTGTTCTTATCATCGTTGTTGTTTTCTTTTCTTTTTGGGGTTACCCTACATACTTCTTGTTGAATTTCGAGAACAAAATTTTTCTTGTTAGGTGGGTAGGATTTGTAACCCCTGTGACTCAGTATTGTATTTTGTTGTATTAAATTATTTTCCTGGTTATTTATTCTTGATTGTATTCTTTGTCTCTTTAAATCATGTGTTGTTGTTTCTCCTTATAATTCATTGTTGCTTTGGTTCAGCCTTGTCTTCTCAATCTGAATGATCTACACATTTATTCTTCTTCTTGTTCATTGACTAAACCTAATTCATGGCCAATTGTTTAATATTCGACTATTTCCCTACCTATTGGATACTACCTATTAACCCAAACCCGCTTTGACTCTATATAACCCTACTAAACACACCATAACCCTAATTATCAAAACCCTAATATCTCTATCTCTCCCTACTGCCGTCACCCCCCCCCCATCACGATCTCTCTCTCTCTCCCGTCTACCCTAAACCCCTGCCGCTCCGATCCCTATCGCCATCGCCCCTCTCCTCCTTCACTCGATCCTCATGCTCACCTCCTACATCACTGTGCCTCCCCGCAGCACATCCCCTTGCCCTGCCATTATCGTCTTGATCCCTTGAGGCGGCTGTTCCCCGCTCGTCCCGGTGTCGCCCTGTCCCTAGCGCCGCCGCAGTCCTCGTCTTCTCCCCTAGCATCGTCGTTGCTCCAGCATTGCCCTAGCATCGAGCGACCCTCGATGTTGTGCTTGCCACCGTTGTTGTCCCTTACTGTCGCCGCCCCTTGCCGCTGTCGCTACTGTTGCTTGCTGTCATTGCCGTCGAGTGTGGTGGTGAGCACGTGCACCGCAAGAGTATTGTTGGTTTTGGCTCTCTTGCCCTTGTTCGTGCGTTCTCTTGTTCGTGTCTCGTGTTCGTGTGTCGAGATCCGTTCCTGTTATTCTTTCATCATCTTCGTCGTCGTTATCGGGCAAGTAGCTTGTATGTATTTGTTCTTCATACAAGTTAAATACCGTAAGTAGTCTTACACGCAATTTTGTTGTCACTCTCATGAAAATCATATCTTGTTAAGTTGACCCGTTGCCTTCCTCTCTTGATCATGAGTATTATACAGCAATTGTCACCCATTGCATGGAAATAAACTAGTTTAGATGGACATCTTGATGTGTATATGCTTATTTGTGACATACCGTATGTTGTAGATGATTGTTACAAGTGTTATCTCATTGTAGACTGTTAATACATATGCCATGCTTATTTGAGTAACCTATATATACCATGCTTTGTATGACATCTTAGATTGGATATATTGTAGTTAAATTATTTGATGAAATGCATAAAATAAGACTCTTTTTACAACTGCCGTATTTTAGTACAGTAATTTCGACCCTGTTAACATCAGTAAAATAAATAAATTTGTGAATATGATTTGTAGGCTTTGTTTTCTAGTTTTCAGAACTTTTGTCGGATCTGAATTCTGATTTTTGATGCATGAGTTATCGCCATTTTACTGCATTTGTATCGTAACTTCCAGATTCTGAATTATATGTTTTCTATATGAATTATTATTTTAAAGCCGATCATTAAAGTAAAATTTAGGCTTGATATTTTCTGTGTATGTTTGGATATGACTGGGATCAATTCCTAATTTTTGTAGAATAATTTAATGACTTTTATAACTCATTTCATGCTTATGAAACCATTCACTATTTTTTCCAAACTGCATGCTATTCATTAAAAAATTACGTTTTAAACCTGATTCTATTCGTTTTGACGGATTTGGATTTCAAATTGTATTTTGTGAATTATCTCTATTTTGGTACTGCTGTGTTTGAACTTTTAGGATTACAATTTTGTTGCGTTACTCTACTTTCCCAATTATATTGACTATTCTATCTGAAATAAATTTTCAAGATATTTTAGACTAGATATGCTAGGGAATCTTCCAGATTTTTCTCAGAATTAATTATGATATTTTAAAACCTTTTTCACGCTTATAAACAGTATTTTGCATTTTCTGGCTAAACATAAATGCTGTATTAAACGCTGTTTTAAACCCTGTTACTGTAGCTAATGTATGACTTGCATTTAGCGTTGGATTCGGTAAAATGTCTAGTTTCTAGATTTTCTGACAGATCCAGATTTACAGTTCTGTAGTAACGGGAATCTCAGATTTGGTGCAGTAGTGTCTTGCTGTCCAGAACTGAAAGTTTCGTTGTTTTGACTATTATAAGTTGTTTTGTCACTTGTTTGTGTTTCCTACTCATTTTAGACCTGTCCTTTGTGGACAATATAGAAATGTGTACAATATAGAAATGTGTACTGAGAAGGGGACTCATTTTTTCCAACTGTTTACTGTAGTACTAACTGTTTTTCTCTGGATGCATGAGGGCATGATCCATGACACTGTTTGCTATTACTGTTACTATTACTGTTTGTCTGAACACACGGCTCTATAGGTTCCACTACGAAATTATAAAACGAAACTGTTTGAATGTAGCAACCATGTGGTAAAATTTGTGATGCATGAAGTGATACCTAGATAGTAATGAACATTAGACAAAAGAATAACTGTTTCACTATCACACCCTGTTACTGTTACTGCTATCCCCTACTGTTACTGTTATTGTGATCTTTACTGTTTATCTAATATTTCCTGTTATCTGTAGACCGTCATCTACTATTGTTTTTCTCCCTGTTGGTACGTCCTGTTTTTGTTTCATATTTTCCCTTTCTTTTTTTTGCTTGTACTACTTGCGGCTCGGAACTTGCAACTAACAGGCCTTTTGTTTTTCCTGTCTTCCTATTTTCTTGTAATTTCTATATGAGCAGGTTTTAGTGATCAACTGCCCACTAGAGTTGGTGAGCAAAAGTTTTGAGCTTCGCATTGGAAAATTCTGCTTAATGATTTGTTTTGAACTATTTTATTCATGTTGCTTTATTGAGACTTGTATTGGGCTTATAGTCTAGGAGTATTGTTTTGATTCAGATCTTGTATTTGTTTGGGATATTTATTACTGTTGCAAATGAATACTGTTGGTTAATAATTGTTCATGCATGCGTGGTCGAGTATATTGTTAAATTTACTGTTGGACTGAGTTAAGTAGACCATACAGCTTATGGATGGTGAAACCATTCGTTGGGTTTAGTCGTGTACCGTATTCCGTATTCCTTTTGGGAAGCGGGGCATGATAGATATCATATGTAACACCCCTTACTCAACTCGTACGCACACAACTAAATCCTGAACCACTGCCCACCACAGACTGCCTCAAAAAGGGTGTCCAGACGTTAGGTACCCTTTATCCTTGGCATATTTTATATATCCTTTCTCTCTCTCCTTCATCCACGATATGGACTAAACTTTACATTAGCAATGCCCCATCACACCCAAACACACCAGCCATTTCTTCATCTTCTTTCCACATTTTTGTCCTTTAGTGCAATATAAATGCCATAGCCCCATGGGAAGAGCTGGTTGACGAAGAGAGTTGTTACTACGGCTTGAGGCCACCGCTCTGCCTCTTATTCCTGGTCATGGCGGTAAGTCGAATCTGTGTTGTTTCCCATAAACGGAGTCATTCTGTTGCTTCTTATTTTGGTGTGGGAGCAAACATATAGTGAGTTTATATTTGATGGAAAGTACTAACGATCTGACATTTGATCATTGCAGTGGAAACTACTTGGAACTCCTAAGAGTGGATCTGGATCATTGATTAAACACCGTGGTTTGAATCCGACGATTGCTAACGTGTCCGATGGACTTGCAAAAAGCCTGAAACACCGGGGGTGGTTCCGACAATAGACCCTCTGACGTTCAAGTAAGAACCAGAGAGAAAGAGAGTTTGAGAAAGAAATTGCCAATTACCTTATGGCTAAGGACGGGGAAGGGTATTTATAGGTCCGGAAAATAGTTCAGGAGATTGAGATGAATCTGTTAGATTGATATGAATTCTTTATCTCCTGTTGATTCTCCCCCTTAAGAGATAATAATCTCTTGTTTGGGAATAAGATATTTGACTTATAGCCCTCATGGCTGGGTGTCTCTCATAGTTGGCCTGATATGTCACTTTTAATGGCCTTGAGGGCGACCCATGTCTTGAAGATGAGCCTGAAGAAAGCCTGAACCTGTTAAAGAGGCCAGTTATGATTAATCTGTCAGTAGAAGCTTTAGGATCTGTGCTGGAATCGTATGGCCCTAATTGGCTATGATTTTTACCATTATCAGAGTACACAAGATGCCTTAATTGGAATAGTACAAGGAAACAGAATGTACCAAAAAATATAATTTAGAATAAAACCTAATTTATCTATAAGCATGGTAGTAGAAAATGAGGAGAAAATTTTGGTCATGTATCACCGATTATCAGGAATAGAAATAATAGAGTAGTGTAAATTTATGAGTATACAAATAAGAAATATTTATGCTTTTATAGGTAAGCATGAAGTAAAAAAATAAAAATACTGATAACTTTAAAATAGAAGCAATATTCGAGAAATTATAAGATACAAACCAGCTAGAGAAAAGCCTGAAATGACCATACCAAATTATATAGAATTTGATTTTAACAAAACGAAAGATATTGCAAAAGGAAAGGCACCACAAATAATGTTTTAAAAACAATCACTATCAATCAGAAATAAACAAAAGGCATTGAAATTAATACCCATAATAAATACATTAGATAACTAAAATAATGATCAATTTAAGATAGAAATATAATATTATGACAGTGGTAAATGAAACATAAAAATAGCTCTTGTATATACATAAGCTACTAATTCACTTATTAAACAAACTAATATAAAAATAACAGAATTAATACCATTAGAAAACTCCTAATACTATTTGGACTTTTATAACAATGGACATCCAATCTTCCATAAAATAATATTACCTCTAAGGATAAACAGTAGAAATGAAATACTATTACATCTACCTGTAGACCCAGAGCACAATGTTGATGAACTTTTATTAGGAAGTGACTTCCTTACAACAGCACAACAGTACTTAATATAAGAAGAAAAAATTACAATAACAGTAAATAATGAAAGAATAATAATAAATAAAATATTGTCTAATGAATCCATTAAGAGTATCAAAAAATACATTATACTTACTAACCGAATTTGTATACGAAGGATACAAATCAAGAATCTACCACAGTCTAATAGACACTGGGCAGACACTAGCTGATGCTGTGATAATATACTACCAAAATCGAAACAAGATTAAAAAAAACAATAACTGGATTAATAGGACAAACCATTATACTTGACAAGAACCAACAAAATGTTACGGTACAAGTAGGAAATTACATCCTAAAAATGCCAATACTATACCAATTTGATGATATGAATAATGATGTATTATTAGGAAGTGACTTTTTACAACAATATTATCCTACAACTATATCACACAAAACGGTTATTTTTACAACACCTTGTAAACACCAAGCAATAACAATTAGAATAACACAATCTTATTCTAAGTTAGACTTACCACATATCAGAGTTTCATCAACCCAGCGTGGTGAATACCAGTATTTACCACATAAAACTAGAATACAACAAGTCCAAGAAGCTATTACACATGAAATTTTACAAAAACAATTAGAATATCTATGTGGAGAAGACCATTAAACAAAATGGCACTTAAGTAAGCCCACAGCTCATATATAGTTAATAGATAAAAACAAAATAATAAGATTAAACCTATAAGACATACTCCAACAGATTTTGAAGAATTCAAAATCCATATGAAAGAATTAATGGAAAATAATTACAAAAGAAAATCGCAAAGTCCACATTCATCACCAGCATTCATAGTAAGAAAACACTTAGAAGAAAAAAGAGGTAAATCTTGAATGGTAGTAAATTATAAGGAATTAAGTAAAAACTATTAAAATTTTTGGATATTTATAACCCCTGTGACTCTTTATTGTATTTTGTATGTATTTATTTATTTTCCTGGGTATTTTATTCATGATTGTACTCTTTTGTCCCTTTTGAACCATGTATTAATTATTACTCTCTTAAAAAATTTCATTGTTGCCTTGATTCATCTTTGTTTCCCAATCTAATTAATTCAAAATTTGTTCTCTTTCTTGAGTATTGACTAAACCTAATTCATGGCTTATTTATTTTGTGTTTGACTCTTTTTCCTTCCTATTGGATACTACCCAATAACCCAAACCTACTTAAACTTTATATAACCTAATCTCCACCCTAACCCTAATTATCAAAACCCCTAATCCTATACACTCCTACTACAGCCGTCACCCCCCTGCGCCTCCCGCCTTCTTTCTCTCTCCCTTATCCGATGAAACCATCCCCGTCCTTGCCCTGCACACCATCGTCGTGCCTCCGCGCCAGCATCCCCTCGCCCCTGTACCTATCGCTGTACCCAGTAGCGATCACCGGTGCACGTTTTCATCCCCTGCTACCCTTCACCCCGTTGCTGCCCCAAGCATCGCCCGTCATCTTCATTGCGTCGAGCTCCCCTCGACGCTACCGCCTACGATCGCCATCAACCTACCGCTGTCTCCATCCCTCTTCCTCTTGTCGTTGACCCAACCACCTACCCATCTCCCCCTGTCGCTACTGCCGAGGTCGACCACCCCCTCGATCCCTCTGACGCTCCTTGCCCAATGCCATCGCTGTCGAAGCTGAAGCCCTTCCCCGCTATGCCTTGCTTGCTACTGTCGTCGCTGTGTGCATGAATAACACGTGCAGTGCACGTGTTATTGTTGTCGTTGGCTGCCCTTACTGTCCCTTGTGAACGTGTTTCGTGTTCGTGTGCCGGGATCCGTTCCCGTTATTCTATTTCATCGTCTTCGTCGTCTCTAAAGGCAAGTAGCTTGTAAGTTATTTTGTTCTTCATACAAGTTAAATACCGTAAATAGTCTTGTATGCATCTTTGTTTTGTACTCTCTTGTTAATCCCCAAAAATCATAATCATGTTCGCTTGATCCGTTTCCATCATCTTATGATCATGCTTACTCACAATAAGTTGTCACACATTGCATGAAATAAATTGGATTTAGATGGATATTTTGATGTGTATGTGCTTGTCCGTAACCTACTGCATATTGTGGATTTGTTACATGAATGATGTGATAGACGTGTTATCTCGTTATAGACTTATTGATATCCATACCATGTTGATTTGAGTGACCAATATACCATGCTTGCATTACATCTTAAATTGAATCTATTGTATTTGAGTTGTTCGATTAAATGCATAAAAGAAGTTTCTCTTTACTGCTGCCCTATTTTAGTACAACATTTTAGACCCTGTTAATTTCAGTAAAATAAATAAATTTGTGAACATGATTTGTAGGCCTTGGTTTCTAGTTTTCAGAACTTTCGACGGATCTCAGTTTCTATTTTTGATGTGAGTTATCGCTGTTTTACTGCAGTTGTATCGAAATTTCCAGATTCTGATTTTTAAGATCGCTGTATGAGTTATTATTTTAAAACTAATATTAAAAGTAAAATTTTGACTTGCTATTTTTCTGGGTATGTTTAGACATGACTAAGATCAACCCCTAATTTTTGTAGAATTATTTAATGGCTTTTGTAACTTAATTCATGCTTATAAAACTAATCAATATATTTTCAAACTGCATGTTGTTTAGTAAAGAATTCTGTTTGCAACCTGATTATAATCATTTTCGATGAAAACTTTGTGAACATGAAATGTAGCATTGTTTATCTATTTTACCACCCTTTTGACGGATTGAGATTTTGAATTATATTTTGTGAATTATCACTGTTTTGGTACTGCTGTGTCTGAACTTTTAGAATTACAATTTTGATGCATCACTCAATTTTCTGAATTATATTGACTATGCTATCTGAAATGGAATTTCATAAAATTATATATTTTGAGACTAGACATTCTAGGAACCTTCCAGATTTTTCTCAGAGTTAATTATGATGCTTTTAGACCCTTCTCATGCTTATAAACAATACTTTGCATATTCTGGCTGAACATAAATTCTGTATAAAACACTGTTTTAAACCCTGTTACTGTAGCTGATGTAGACTTGTGTATTTGAGCTAGACTCGGCAGAGAGTCTAGGTTCTAGATTTTCTAACCAATCTAGATTTGCATTACTGTAGCACCGGGAATCTCAGTTTCGGTGCAACAATGTCTTGCTGTCCAGAACTGAAAGTCTTGTTAATCTAACTGTTATAGATTGTTTTGTCACCCGTTCATGTTTCCTATTTGACCTAAACTTGTCCTTTGTTCTTGCCCTGTTGTGTTCACTCACATCTGTTTTAATAATAATGACAACTAACCAAGTCGGGGTTAAAGGAAAGATCTAGTAGTGGACAATGTAGAAATGTGTACTCAGAAGGGGACTCATTTTCCCAACTGTTTACTGTGGTACCGTGTTTCACCGACTGTTTACTGTTATCGGACTACATGCTTCCCTATAGAAAGGTGTACTCGGAAGGGGGACCCATAGGTCTCAACTGTTTTTCATGGATGCATGATTACATGATCCATGACACCATTTACTGTTACTGTTACTGTTTGTCTGAGTACACGGCCCTATAGGTTCCACTACGAAATCTAAACAAAACTGTTTGAATGTGGAAACCATGTGGTAAATAAATGGGGCGCATGAAGTGCTACCTAGATAGTAATGAACAATAGACTTAAGAATAACTGTTTCACAGACACACCCTATTACTGTTACTGTCATCTCTACTGTTACTGTTACTGTTATCCTTTACTGTTACTGTTATCCTTCACTTTTATCTGCTACTATTTCATGTTATTCGTAGACTGTTATCTACTGTTGTCTTTCCTCCATATTAGTACTTCCTGTTTTTGTTTCATATTTCCGCTTCCACTTTTCCTGCTTGTACTACTTACGGTCTGTAACTTGCAAATAACGGGTGTAATGTTTTCCTGTCTTCTTATTTTCTTGCAATTGCTATATGAGCAGGTTTTGGTGATCAACTACCTGAGGGAGTTGGTGAGCAAAGGTTTTAGGCTCCGCTTTGGAAAATCCTGCTTGGTGATTTGTTTTGAGTTATTTCATTTATGTTGCTTCATTGAGACTTGTAACAGGCTTATAGTCCCAAAGTTTTGTTTTGATTCAAATCTTGTATTTGTTTGGGAAATTTATATTTGTTGCAAATAAATTCTATTGGATAATAATTGTTCATGCATGTGTGGTTGAGTATATTGCTATATTTCCTGTTATGCTGAGTGAGTAGATCCTTACAGCTTATGGATCGTGAAAACCATTTGCTGGACTTTGTCACGTACCGTATTCTGTATTTCTTTTGGGAAGCGGGGCGTGATAATATTCGTTACCAGATATGCAGATATTACTAAACACAGTAAGAACAAAAAATATATCCAAAATTTGATTTCAAATTAGGATTTTACCACGTAAAACTGACAGAAGAATAAAAACAATTAATAGCAATTAGTATACCATAATGATTTTATGAATGGAACGTATACCTTTCGGATATAAAAATAGTCCAGGAGTATTTCAAGCATATATGGATATGATATTTGAAATATACAACAATTTTGTACTAGTATATGTAGACGATATTCTAATAGGATCCGAAGACGAAGATCGACATAAAAAAAGGCTAAATTTAAAAAAACCACACTTAAGTATTAGTCATTTAAAAAAAACCCCACTGAATTTTTTTTTAAAAAAAAAACCTTACTGAACTACGTTTTCCAGGCATGGGTGAGGGAGATTTTTTTTAAAAAAATTGTGTTAAAAACATAGTTAGGTAAGGTTTTTTATAAAAAAAAAAATTCAATAGTTTTTTTTTAAATGACCAATGCTTCAGTGGGGTTTTTATAAATTTAGCCTAAAATATTTTTTTAGTAAAATTCATAGAAATAGTAAAAAATGCAGGAATTATATTATCAAAAAGAAAATAAAACTGTTCCAAATAAAGATAAAACTTTTAGGAAAAAATTATCGCATGAAGGAATAGAAGTGCAGCCACATACAGTAGAAAAAATAAAGGCATTTCCAAATGTTCTAAATGAAAAAAGAGATTGGACAATTAAAATAAATAAGAGGATATATACCAAATTTATCAGCAAAAACAAATTAACTACAACAAAAACTAAAAAAGTTCAAGAAATGGGACCTTAGAGGATGAAGAAAAACTTAGAATATTGACACAACAAACTTCATAATTAAATAAACTAAGATTACCTTTTAAATAATGAAGATGGATAATAGAAACAAATGCAAGTGAAGATAATTGGGGGGCAATATTAAAATTTAGTGAGATAGATGAAAAGGTCGAAATATTAGCCAGATACACTAGTGGATCGTTCATACAAACCCAAAAAATTATCACATAAATAAAAAAGAATTATTAGCAATCTTCAAAGCAAAAAAAAGTGTGAATTATTCATAATAGATACAAAATTTACAATAAGGAAAGATAATAGCCACGCAAAATCATGGATAAACAAAATAATAGATCCAGGTATTGCAAATAAAAGATTAATATGATGGCATATGGAACTAGCATATTATGATTTTACAATAGAAAATGTAAAAGGAAAAGACAACGTTGTAGCTGATTTTTTATCAAGAAATTAATTATTTTACTTTTATAGGATGGAAAATAGAGTCCACCAAATAGAAGAGAACATAATTTTCCTTAAGGAAAATGTGGAACAGATTAAGACATCTTTTAACCAATTACAGTTACAAATATGCGCTCCAAAGTATGTTATACCAGCGCATAAATCAACATGCAACTACAAAAAATATGGTGGACAATGCTAGCAAAAAAATGAGTTAAATGGGCGAACCAACCTATTCCCTAAATGAATAAGCAAATACATCTTCCAATAGAACTACATACAAGGAGACATTACTCACTTAGAAACTCCCTACTAAAGTATCAAAGAAAATATTATTTTTCCAATATATTGAAAAACTATACCAAGTAATCGAGGTGAACCAGTTCATAAAGACCATATCACTGTAGCATATGAACAAGATCATCATACTACCAGGAGCTAATCCAAGGACAATGCGAGCACTATTTGTGTAACACCCCGCAAAATTTAGTTATGATAATTTTGTCCACGGGTGTTACGCATATGTATTTTGTACCACTATGGGTAATATCCGTAGCGTACTTTATCCTACGTATTTTTGTATTTCGATTAATTATATGTTTGCTGTCATCTCAAAATTCATTTTAAACATATTTTGAGCCAACTCAAATATTTATTTTAATCTTTGTGTTTTTACGTACATTGCACGTGCTTTCAATACACGTGTCGATTACGTATATTTTACCGTTATGTGAAATATCCGTAATATTATTAATATACATGTTCTACGTATTTTTTATTTTAAATGTTTTTTGTTCTCTCAAATTTATTTTTGTATTGGTACGTGCAACGCATGTGTTTGCACTGCACATTGTTGTTCCTAAAATTTTCTTGAGTGATGAACATTTTTTTCTCATTTTTTCTAGTCACAGTGGTGTAATTTATTTTTAATAAATCCATTAGGTCTAAACCCATTTTATAGCCCACTAAAAATTAATTACAAAGCGCATAATTATTTTTGCACTTAAATGAACATTTAAAATTTAGTTAGTGGCACACTTGCCATGTGTAACACACACTCCCCTAACTTAATAAAAAATAATAATAATAATTGTATGAAGATTATGCACACATATTGACTACACGTGTATGTATTTCTCACCATGGTTGACAATGAGGGAGAGTGGGGTCAGTTCATACAAAAGTGGAGAGTTATTTTGGGTAGTGAGAAGCTATTTTGACCACACAATCTTCCTATAAATAGTCTCTACTTTTGTCATGAACAATACACAAACTCTAAACAAAAAAAAGAGAGACTTGCGAGTTGGATCTAGGAAGAGAAGGCCAAATTTTTGGGGAGCTTTGGAGCTTGGGAGCATTATTTTCTAGTAGTTCGACTTACTAATTGCATCAAGAAAGAGATGGGTGTCTCTTTAATTTCTAATATAGTTTTATTAATAGAATGCTAGATATGTGTGAACTGTTAGATGCATGATAACTTATATTGTTTGAGTATTCATGTTTAGATTACCTGTTGTTTATTGAATGTGTAAAAGTATGATAGGAGTTAACTTAGAAACGTTTTGTGGTTGCTGTCCTAAGTT
Organism: Hemerocallis citrina; assembly: GCA_017893485.1. NCBI lineage: Eukaryota > Viridiplantae > Streptophyta > Magnoliopsida > Asparagales > Asphodelaceae > Hemerocallis > Hemerocallis citrina. The sequence goes on from JACEHZ010000444.1 coordinate 870,416, forward strand.
TCAATCTCACTTTAGAAAATCATATCTTTTTAATTATATAGATTCTAGTGCTAAATTTTTTTTATGAGCACCCCATATATGTCATGAACATCTCCTAAAAATTTCATGATATTTGGATGTTGTTTACTATTTTAATAAAATCCAAATTTAGGACTGGTTGACAGTTGGCTAGTTGCTGGAAATTTATACACATTTCGGATTTTGATCATTCGGAATCATAGATACAGTATTTTGAGAAGGGTCACAACTAGGAAGTTGAAATAGACTAATTAACATTTCTTTAGAGTCTAAGAAATCAATTTTCCATCAAGAATTGAAATTATAATGAATTTTATAAGTTTGAACAGTGGCCGTTTGTATAACATTTCGACCCTGTAGTAGATTTCGAAGAACTCAGGGTTATAGACATAATATTTTGGAGAAACATAAAACTAAAAATTTATATTAGAATTTTATACCTTTAATTTGATCTAAAAAATACAAAGTTTCATGAAGTATTGAATTTTATATGATTTTTACACGTAGCATAAGCTGCAGTTTCGAATTCTGAACCTACTGTTTTAGAAATGATTTTAGATGAATTAATTGAAGAGGAACTTAGATGATTTTAACTACAAAACTGTAGGAGACTCATTTATGTTTCCTATGACACTAAGAAATCTATTTTTGGAGTAGTATGGAAAGTTATATGATTTTCTCAATATCTTTGGTTTGATGTCTTTTATTTAATATTCCTAAAACCGTTACAACATATAAAATTAGATTTAAAATTGGAATGCTAGTAAGATGTACCTTATGAGGAATTAAGAGATATTTAATTATCTTGTCAAATTTGGTATTATGAGATTTGATATGTGAATTAAGGAGAAAATGTAGGGATTGACTTGAATATAAAAATTGAGGTTGGAACTAAATAAATATTAACTTACTTCTGATTAAAGATAACATTTTGATTCTTTGACTAGAGGTATTCTACGAATTAAATCAATGAGGTCAAACCTTATCTAAAAGTAAATTCGATGTTGTTAAAGAATAAAAATTGGAAGTTGAATACTATGGTGTTTAGAAAAGAATCAATTACATGTGATTACAACTTCATTGAGAATCCCATTAGAAGATGGTGAATAAACCATCTATTTTTACATAGGAAATGTTGACTTGAAATTGTTGAATAAGATTATGAAGCTAGTTATACAAATAACTGAGTTGTGTGAACAAGGGAATATTTAGGTATGCAAATGAATGATTGTGTTTGGGGTAGTGGTTTTGATCAAAATGTGAATAAAGAGGGTATGAATAACCCATGATGTTGTGAACATAAATTATGTTGATTCTAGAGGATAAGTGAGATCCAAAGTACCAGTAAAGTGATGAAAAAAATTATTAAAATTTGAGAAGGGGCCAGTATGGGCTATGTTCTCGATATATTGTTTTAAGACCGGTAGGAGGGTAAGCTAGTTCTAGGTGGTATTATTATTTATGTTTGGACCTAAGGATAGGCACTAGAAGAAGATATGATAGAAACAACAACGAACATGTCCGGTAAAGAATGTGCAACTCCTAGGGGTTCGAGATCGAGGAATATGTTTTGTAAATCTACATGTGTCGGCTTGGTGTAGGCCGGTGAGGTCGATGCAATGGTCGGTAAAGGGCTGCAGTCCCTAGGAATGTTCACAACTGAGGATAAATCCATGATGTGAGCTAGGGGTATGTCCGTTTATCATCGAACTTGCCGGTAAAGAGTATGCATGTTCCTAGTAATGTTCAGGATGGACAGGATACGCCCGGTAAATCCACTGAGGTGGGCTAAGGGTAAGCCCAGTTCATAGTTGCGGGAGATCGACTTGCTAGGGTTTGTGGCTGAGTATATGCCTGGTAAATCCACTATAGGTAGGCTAGGGGTAGTTTGGTAAGGTCCAATATCTTGGGGGTGTGACTCCAAGGTGACTACGCGTTCTAGTGTATTCATTGAGTTATGTTGCATAACATGGGATGTAAACCCTATAATGAGGAGTACGATAAGGGCTTGCCCTCGGACCTATGTAGAATAAGATGCATAAAATCCGAAACAAGTATGGATTAGTGTCAATGTAGTGTAATGTCTGCATTAGGCATTAAGTCATATTATACACTGACAAGAATAGGATAGTCACTTTTTTTCTTTACATTCAAGCGTGTAATTCCTAAATTAAAGGGTCGCTGTATTACAATATTGCGTCAGTTGTATGCAACTGATATGTCCATAGTTTTCTTGTTGCAGGATTGGATTTGGCATGGATTTGAAGTCGCTGTGATGGGTTGGCTCAAAATTGAAGAACTTTCGTTGTCATATGATGTATTGTACTTATTTATTTCTGCTGTGCTATTGTAAGAATGATGTGGTAAATGAAAAGTTTTAAATTCCTTATATTTTTGTACGAATTTGAAGTAAAAGTTCATGTTTGTTTCTACGAATTACCTATGTTTGGAATTCGGAGCATTTCAAATACTATCAGAGCCGACTTCAACTTGTAGTACAAAATTACAATGTAAAAATACATTAGGGTGGACATTAGAGTGTGACTGTCAGTTTGAAGTAATGAATGATTTAGCTATTGAACTTGCATTCATGATACTCTCCTCGTATACAATAATGTGATATTGTATGCGAGCATGTTTCCCTTGTTTCACGAGTGCTATGGTTGGTTTGAACATATATTCATCGTATCTTACACGTAGACTAACTGTTCACTTTTATTTTCTTCGTATATTTTCCTCATAGTACTTTTCATCTTTAACATTTAATACTTTTCAAATTAATTCACTTTGATATTTATAATTTTATCTACAACACTTAGTCTTAATCTTTTATGTTTGACTTACTCGTTTCCTTTCTTGATGGTTTATCATCCTTACTTTTATGCGCTTTTTTGTTATTTATTTATTTTGCTATTAATTTTTCGTATTCTATTAAGTTTTAAATTACTACATATTAAATTATTGTTGCTTCTTATTTCGGTATGGGAGCAAACAGATAGTGAGTTAATAATTGGTGGAAACTACTAAAAGTCTAACCTGTGATCTTTGCCGTTAAAGACAGTTAGAGTTCTTGAGATTGATCTGGATCGGTTATTGTATACCATGATCTGAATCTGATGGTTGCTGATGCGGCCGATAGACCTGCAAAAAAGCCTGAAATACTGGTGGGTGGCCCCGACGATAGACCCTCCGACACTCAAGTCAGAACCAGAAGGTGAAAGAGAATATGAGAGTGAAAACATGCAAATTGTTGAATGCCTTCTGACTCTAGAGGGGGAGGGGTATTTATAAGCCTGGGAGACATTTCAAGTGATTGATTCGTGTCAGTTGGATTGATTTAACTTTCTTATGTCTTTCATGTCTCTCCCCCTCAAGAGATAAGATATCCTTGTCAAGGGATATGAGATTTGATTCCTAGGCTTCATGGGCTGGGTGTCTCTTATAATGGGCCTAGTCTGTTACTTTTAAGGGCTTGAAAGAATCTCATGTCTTGGAATGGGCCCAGACCTATAAAAGAGGCCTGTGATGGCTAATCTGCTTGTAGATGCTTTAAGATTTGTGCAAGAATTGTACGGCTCTGATCTGCTGCGATTTTTACCATCGTCGTAAGCCCCCCACTCCCGGAAGGCAATTTTCTTGGCTTTCGGGGAGTAGTATGTCTTACTTTTTGAATCTGGCATATAATCTTAACAATCAGAGTGTTCGGAGATACATGGAATTGATATATCGCTTCTGAAGACAGTGAATATTTTTTTGGATTTTTCCATATTTTTTTGGATTTTTCTGGAACTTTTCCCAATTTTTAAATCACTTTTTCGAATTTTATAATTAATAAATTCAATTTTAATTATTTTTTTCAAAATTTTAAATTAATTTTTCGAATTTAAATAATTATTTTTAAATTTTTTAATTAATTTTTTGAATTAAAAATGAGTTTAGGAGGTTTTTTGTAAAAAACTAGACTTTGGCATCATACCCTGGCTCGCCCGCTGATCAGACGGTGGAGAAGCGAGCGAAGCGGCGATCTGATCATTTTGAAGGGGGGCGACGTGGTGTGATCAGGGATGCCCATCAGGTCCCGGCTCGTCCGCTGAGTGAATCAGATGGTGGAGGAGCGAGAGGAGCATTGGGGACGAAGGCAAGCGACGTGGATGCATCTGAGCCATCACTCGCACTCGAACTCGATTTTTGGAGAGAGTAGAGGGTTAGAAATTGACGCAAGGACCCCCTAGCTTGACCGACCGTTTGGCCGAGCTATGGCTATTTTTTTTATCTTGAGGGCTTGGATGAGCTATGCATCCTAGCTATGGCTATTTTTTTATCTGAGCTATTGAGATTTTCATCTCGCCGAGCTATAGGACTTAGGATTTCATGGGTCTTGGGTCGAGCTCTGTGGGTTTCGGTGAGGGAGGCCGTAGCTTGGAGTTGGAGCTAGATTGTGGGAGCTTATGGCGGTGGTGGTGGCGGTGCCTCCATTTTGGTCGAGGCGGTGGCTCGAGATGGAGTGAAGATGAGCTTAAGGCGAGCTCCATTTTTTCACTTTTTCAAGCTCTGTTTTGGCACTCCGCTGAAGAAGAAGAAGGAGAGGGAGAAGAAGCAGAGCGGTTTTGTTGGTTTCGGGTCTATGGGTTCGGATCCGACCCATTTATACCCCTTTACCTTTATCCTTTCGAACTCTTCTTGCGGGTTTGGGTTGTAACCCAACCCACTCCGTAGCCATTCACATCCCTCTTCCTCTTTACGAAACAGTGAGTACTTTACTCGGAGATTTTTTCATTTTTGCAACTCTTTGGATTTTTTGTGGAGATTTTTGAATTCTTGGACTTCGGTTTGCATATAATAATTATATATATATATTTTTTGTGTGTATACAAAAACATATATATATATATATGTGTGTGTGTGTGTGTGTGTGTGTGTGTGTGTGTGTGTGTGTACCCAGTTTTTTACTTCATAAGCCTCGATTGGTGGATCTTGTACATGTATAGCTGTCATAGGAGAGCTATTGCAAACTTGCTGTTTGATCCCAGCGCGTTTGTGAAAAAAGCTCTACGAAGGAATTGAGCGTTAAACTTGTTGTTTGTTCCTATCAAGCTTGTAGAGACAACTCTTTGACTGAGTTGGTGTAGAGCTCGCTGTTTGATCCCAACGAGTTTGTGGAGACAACTCTGAGATAGAGTTGATGTAGAAACTACCGTTTGCATCCAGCAAGTTTAGAGAGAAAACTCGTAGAAGGAGTTGGTTCAGAAGCTGCCATTTGACCCTGACGATTTTAGAAACAACTCTGAGATAGAGTTGATGTAGAAACTATTGTTTGACCCCAGTGAGTTTAGAAGAGATAACAGTAAGATAAAGTTGATGCAGAGCTTGCTGTTTGATCCCAGCAAGTTTTTGGAGACAACTCTTTGATTGAGTTGGCGAAAAGCTCGCTGTTTGATCCCAACGAGTTTGTGGACAACTCTGAGATGGAGTTGATGTAGAGACTGCCATTTGATCCCGGCGAGTTTGGAGACAACTCGTAGTGGAGCTAGTCGTTGAACTTGTTGTGTGGAGCCAATGAGATGTAGCTGGAGCTCATGCGGAGAGCAGAGCATTGAACTCATTTTTTGGGACATACGAGTTGTTGATGGAGCCTAAGCGAAGACCAAGTCATTGAAATCATTGTTTGGAGCCAATGAGTTGTTGATAGAGCTCGAGCGGTGAGCAGTGCATTGAATTTGTTGTTTGGAACCAACGAGTTGTTGATGAAGCCTGAGCGAATAGTAAGGCATTGAATTCGTTACTTAGAGCCAACAAGTAATTGACAAAGCTCAGGTTGCAATCAGAGCATAAAACTCGTCGTTTGGATCCAACAAGCCATTGATGGAGCTTGAGCGAAGACAAAGGTGCTGAACTCGTTGTTTGGAGCCAACAAGTTATTGGCGAAGCTTATGCGGAGAGCATGGCATTGAACTCGTTGTTAGGGGCCAACGAGTTGTAGACGGAGCTCATGCGGAGAGCAGAGCATTGAACTCATTGTTTAGGTCCAACGAGTTGTTGATGGAGCCTGAGCGAAGACCACGGATTGAACTCGTTGTTTGGAGCCAACGAGTTGTTGATCGAGCTCGAGCGGTGAGCAGAGCATTAAACTTGTTGTTTGGAACCAACGAGTTGTTGACGAAGCCTGAGCGAAGAGCAAGAAGTTGAACTCATTGCTTAGAGCCAATAAGTAGTTGATGGAGCTCAGGTGGCAATCAGAGCATAGAACTCGTCGTTTGGAGCCAACGAGTTGTTGACGGAGTTCGAGCGAAGACAAAGGTGTTGAACTCGTTGTTTAGAGCCAACCAGTTATTGGCGATGCTCGTGTGGAGAGTATGGCATTGAACTCGTTAATTGGGACCAACGAGTTGTAGACAGAGCTCCTGTAGAGAGGAGAGCGTTGAACTCATTGTTCGGAGCCAACAAGTTGTAGATGGAGCTCATGTGGAGAGCAGAGAGTGTTGAACTCGTTGTTCGGAACCAACGAGTTATCGACGAAGCCTGAGGAAGAGCAAGGCATTAAACTCGTTGCTTAGAGCCAACAAGTAGTTGATGGAGCTCAGGTATCAATCAGAGCATAGAACTCGTCGTTTGGAGCCAACGAGCTGTTGACAGAGCTCGAGCGAAGACAAAGGTGTTGAACTCATCGTTTGGAGCCAATGATTTATTAGCAATGCTTGTGCGGAGTGCATGGCATTGAACTCTTTATTTAGGGCCAACGAGTTGTATACAGTGCTCATGCAGAGAGTAGAGCGTTGAACTCATTGTTCAGAACCAACAAGTTGTAGACGGAGCGCATGCAGAGAGCAGAGCATTGAACTCGTTGTTCAGAGCCAACAAGTTGTAAACGGAGCTTATGCGAGGAGCAGAGCATTGAGTTTATTGTTTGGAGCCAACCAGTTGTTGTTAGAGCTCGTTCTGAGAGCAGAGCATTGAACTCGTTGTTTGGAGCCAACGAGCTATTTGGTAGAGATTGAGCGAAGACCAAGGCACTGAACTCGTTGTTTGGAGCTAACGAGTTGTTGATAGAGTTCAAGCGGTGAGCAGAGCATTGAACTTGTTGTTTGGAACCAACGAGTTGTTGACAAATCCTGAGAGAAGAGCAAGGCGTTGAACTCGTTTCTTAGAGCCAACAAGTAGTTGACGGAGCTCAAGCGGTAATCAGAGCATAGAACTTGTTGTTTGGAGCCAACGAGCTATCTATTAGACCTTGAGCGATAACCAAGGCATTGAACTCATTGTTCGGAGTTAACAAGTTATTGATGGAGCTCAAGCGGTGAGCGGAACATTGAACTCGTTGTTGGGAGCCAATGTGCTGTTTGGTAGAGCTTGAGCGAAAACCAAGTCATTGAACTCGTTGTTCGGGGCCAACGAGTTGTTGATAGAGCTCGAGTGGTGAGCAGAGCATTGAACTCGTTGTTTGGGGTCAACGAGTTGTCGATGGAGCTCAAGCAGTGAGCGAAGCGTTGAACTCATTGTTGGGAGCCAACGAGCTATTTGGTAGAGCTTGAGTGAAGACCAAGGCATTGAACTCGTTGCTCGATGTTGACGAGAAGTTGGCCAGAGGAACTCAAGTGGCGCACATAGCACCGAACTCATTTTTAGAGCGAATGAGTTGTGGGTATTCTAAATCTTCTTATATTGAAGTGAAGTTACTTGTGTTTGATCAGCATTGAGTTGATTTCTTTGCCGACAAATAGTTTTGTACATCGGATGAGGTCCCCCGGGACACTGAGCTTGTTCTCCTTCGTGATACGACGTGCTTGACAGAGTTGGGACTCTCCCATTCGTACAATGCTTTAAGCGAGACGGAGTTGGAGCTTGCTGAAGTGAAGATGGTCAGATAAACCTGGAGCTTGCCTGCCTAAGGAGGACTTGTCTTGAATTCTATCATCAAGAGTTGAGGTGGCCCTATGGAGCTGTTAGCTGGTAGGAGGCCAGTGAAGAGGTTTATTTATCTTAGGTAGAGCATCTCTCCAGTGGGTAGCTAGAAGAACAGCTTACATGACAGTTGGTAGCACAGTATTTGTAGGACTTTTGGTAGCGATTCCTAGATGGAAAATGTAGACTCATTGTAATTCTGCTGTTGTAATGAGACTTATAGTTTGTGGACTAAGAAGTCTTCTAAGTGTCGGTGTCTTGTCCTGTGATTCATCGTCTTGGGGGTTGGCTAGTCGTATGCGCTGCTCTTGGGGAGAGTTAAACTCTGGACTAGCCATTTTGCATTTGTAGATATCTGTAGTGCTACTGGATCTGAACATATAAGTTTGCCATGGTTCTGTGATTTGAAGAATTCCTTCATATGCATGATCCTTGCTGTCATACTTGATGTGCCATCGACTGGGCTCTTTGTAGCTAAATATCAGGGCCTCAAGTCTATTGCGTATAACTAACAAACTGCCGATGGTGTATGACCGAGTTTGACATTGCTCTGTCTTGAACTCAGCTAGTTATAGAGACAACTCTGAAGGAGAGTTATTTTCCAAACTTGATGTATGGGTCCTCTAACAAATTTTGAGAGACATCGAGTGGAGAGTTGAACTCTAAGTGTTGCTTTTACAAGTGTTGCTAGGGTAATTGTGATCCATGATTTTGGACCTCTTAATCTGTCGTTGGGAAAATTTAACTAGTTTCAGGAACAGATCGAATGGCGAGTTAAACTCTGAACGTATGTAATTGCAGGTTGCAAGAGTAACTCTGAGCCATGGGTATGGATTCCGAACTTGTTAGTTTGAGTATTAAAAGGTTACAGGAGCAGATCGAATGGCGAAGCGCACTCTGAACTTGCTTCTTTGCAAATTGCGAGAGTCTCTGTGGAGCCATAGGTATGGAATCCGAACCTATCGTGGAGGCACTAACAGATTGCAGAGCATATCGAATGGCGAAGTGCAATGTGAACTTGATTTATTGCAAATTTTAGAGTATCTTCGAGCCATGGGTATGGACTCTGAATCCGTCTTTCGGGAAGACTTGTAACGAGTTTTTGGTGCCGTTTTTGTGTATAAGTTTGGCACTCAATTCGTTGTGTAAGTCTTCAAGGAACATTAGCTAGTTTCAGGAACAGATCGAATGAAGAGTTGTGCTCTAAACGTGTGGGATTGCATGTTGCGAGAGTAATCCCTGAGTCATTGATCTGGATTATGAACTTGTCTTGTGGAAAACTTATAACAAGTGTTTAGCACCGCTCTATGTATAAGTTGGGCATTTAGCTCGTTGTTTGCTTTGATGAATTAACAGGTTGCAGAAGCAGATCGAATGACGAAGCGCACTCTGAACTTGCTTCATTGCAAATTGCTGGAGTAATTTTGAACTATGGGTATGGACTCCAAACCCGTCTTGTAGGAATTTTATAATGAGTTTTTGCTATCGTTTTTTGTGTACAAGTTTGGCACTCAGCTCATTGTATGCCACTGTAGAGTTGTACAAGAATTTTGCAAAAAATTATAGTATATTTTATTGGAAAATAAAACTAAGCAGCTGCTCTAGTGGCTGGCCGTTATTACAAATTGGAAAATTTGTCTACTAATATTAAGAGAGGACGTTTGATACGCCCTCGTTCACCTTCACAATGTAATCTACTTTCCAAGTTCTGCTGATATCTCCTTGGCCCCCGGGTCTTCAAGTTGATGAGCCGTTAGGCGAATAACTTGGTAGACCTTGCCTGAACTTACTTGTTTCGGAGGGAGCCCCCCATTATTTTGCATAGAGAAAGGGAAATCTTCTGATGCACCAATATGTTTAGGAAAGATTATTTGTTTCTATTGAATGAGCGGTGTGGCTTCGGGTGGAGGATTCAGGTTTATTACTGTGTTATGGCGAGAACTAGCATGGATCTGGTAAGAGATGATGCAGCAGGTTTGGAAGTTCTTGGTAGAATTGTTTATGGAAGTGACTTCAAGCTTGTTTACAGTCTTGGAATTATTGCGACTATTTTTTGGCGGTAGCTTTATGGCATCGAGGGGGAGAACCGAGCCCTCCATTGTAGCGATGTATCATGTTCGTGTTGTCTGTTTGCTTCCTACAGCTTGGCCTACGCCAGCTGTTGTTGGAAACTTCATTTTCATGTGAAATGCGGAGGCAACTGCATGGAATGCTGCTAGACCGGGGCGGCCGAATATAGTATTGTTTGCAGCTTTGACATCGACTACCATAAAATCCAGTGCTTTCGTTTGAATAGCGGAGGCTTTCCTTGCTGTCACATCCAGTGTGACGACTCCTTCTACTTGAACGGGGACATTAGAGAATCCGTGAAGTGTGTAACCGGCTGGCTTGAATTGATCTCGGGAGAGCTTCAGAGCCTTAAATGCGTCCATGAAGAAGATGCTTACTGAGGTGGCATTGTCCACCAGGATGCGGCATAACTCATGATTCGCCATGCAAAGGTTTATGACCAATGCGTCACAATAAGGTATTCGGATGCCTTCTAAGTCTCTGTAAAGTTATCGGGACACCGGTGTTTTTGGTAGGTAGAATGTAATCTATGGAGATGACTTTCTTGACAAAAGCTTTGCGGGAGGAGTTGGAATCTTCCCCCATCAGGCCTCCATGAATGGAGTGGAGGACGGCTATGTGTTGAGAGTCTTGCGGCTAGTATGGCCTCTCTTGACGCTTATTAGCCCCTCGTGCCGGAGGGTTTTCTGCATCGTTGTTTTTCTGAACGAAGTTGGAAAGATAACCCCTGCAAATCGGGGCTTCCATTTCTTCTTTAAGGGTTTGACAGTTGTCAGTAGTGTGACCATGATCTTTGTAAAATGTGCACCACTTATTTTTGTCTCGTCCCCTGCTAGGCGTTCGACATCGTGGGGGGAGGGCGGATTATTCTGTCCTTCTCAACTTCCATAAGGATGGATGATACACTTGCATAGAGAGTAGTGAACTTGTTGAAGCGTGGCGCTAGAGTTCGACAGCGTGAACCTGGACCATTTTTCTGAAACTTCCTGAGTTCGTCATCGCTTTTATTCTTCCGTTTGTTTCCGCAAGATGAATCATTCTTGCCTTGAGAATAGAGAGCTTCCTCGATCCTAATATACTTGTCACTCCGTTCCAGGAGCTCAGTGAAACTTTTGGGTGGATTTTTGGCTAGAGAAGCTTTTAGGTCTTTGTTAGTGACGTTGTGGCGAAAAGCTACAGCTGCTACTGAAGTGTTCAAGCAGGAAATCGACCTTGCTTCAGTTGTAAAGCGTCAGACAAAGTCTTTAAGCAGTTCTCCATCACTTTGTTTCAGTTCCAATAGAAAAATACTTGTTTTTTCAGCCTTGCGGCTAGTAATAAAGTGTGCAATGAAGAGCTCCTCGAGCTGATCAAAGGAGAATATTGATTCTGGAATCAGGCACGAGTACCATTCCCTTACTGATCCTTTCTGTGTTGAGGGAAATGTTCGACACATGAGCGCCTTAGTGGCGTTACAGACCATCATGAGTGTTTTGAAGCTCTCGATATGGTCAGTCGGGTCTGATTCTCCATTGTAGGATTCAAAGTCAGGAGCTTTGAAGTCCCTTGGAATGGGTGCATCGAGAATGGTTTTGTTGAAGGGAAGTTGACTAGGGTGGTAGGCCCTGCTGGAGCGGTTTCTCTTATTCTTCATCTGTTCTAGACGATTCTCTACTTCTTGGATACGGTGAAGGAGTTGGTCGTCCTTCCCTTGAAATCCAATTAAGTCGGAAGATCCTTCGTTAGGGGGCTGGCCCATATCTCGACTTCCTTGGATAGCATGGAGGATGTCGAGCTTGAACTTATCCAGTTCGACCCTTGTGACCGGGGCGTTTTGCCCTCTGTTCTGCATAGGAAGCCTTTGTCTCCCATGAGTTGGGCTTCACATTATTGGGCGCCCACTGTGAGAGAAGGATTGCCTTGATCACTGTTTAGGAAAATGTGTTCTCTAGCTTGCTTGATGACCTGAGCGGGAGGCCACAGATTGGGCACACCTCTCGTCCAATTGGATTCGTAGGTCAGTTTTTTGTTGCCTATTATTGATGATCGCAGAGATCTCTAGACCCTTGAGGGCCTCGCGAGGCCATTGAATCAGTTAAGGCATTATGGACTGAGACGCGGGCATGCTGAGGATGTTGTTCATATTGGTTTTGTGAGAAGCCCCTTGTTGCCTCTCCGTTGGAAGGAGCGTGATTAGGCTGTCGGGGTGATTGTTGAGGAGGAATCTAATCTTCCATATGAGGAGCTGGTTGATGAAGAGAGTTGGTGTGACGGCTTAAGGCCGCACCTCTACCTCTTAGTCTTGGTGGCATTGTGGCAAGTCGTACTTATGTAGTTTCCCACACACGGCACCAATCTGTTGTTGCCTATTTTAGTGTGGGAGCAAACAGATAGTGAGTTAATAATTGATGGAAACTTCTAAAATTCTGACCTGTGACCTTTGCCATTAAAGACGGTTAGAGCTCCTGAGATTGAGTCTGGATCGTTGATTGACCACCGTGATCTGAATCCGACAGTTGTTGATGCGGCCGATGGACCTGCAAAAAAGCCTAAAACACCGGAGGTGGGGGGGGGGGGGGGGGTGGCCCCGGCGACAGATTCTCCGATGCTCAAGTCAAAACCAGAAAGAGAAAGAGAAAGAGAGAGAGTATAAGAGTGAAAATTAAACTAGCATATTGTTGAATACCATCTGACTGTGGAGGGGGGGCGGGGGGTATTTATAGGCCTGAGAGACATTTCAAGAGATTGATTCGTGTGCGTTGGATCGATTTAACTTCCTTATTTCTTTCATGTTTCTCCCCTTCAAGAGATAAGATATCCTTGTTAGGGGATAAGAGCTTTGACTCCTAGCCTTTATGGGCTAGGTGTCTCTCCTAGTGGGCCTAGTTTATCACTTTTATGGGTTTGGAAGAAGCCCATGTCTTGAAGTGGGACTAGACATGTAAAGAGGCCTGTGATGGCTAATTTGCCAGTATATGCTTTGAGATATGTGCAGGAATCGTATGGCTCTGATCTGCTGCGATTTTTACCATAATCAATTATTATTAAGACTATCATTTTCCGTTGTCATTATTTCTATTAGATTTTTGATTTTTGAATTTTGTTTGTTTACATTCACTTTACAAATACTTTGATTTCATGATACTATGTTTTCCCATTATTTTATGTTGCCTTGTTTATTTCTGTATATTTTCACATGATTGTAATATTTTTACTTATATAAATTCAATATACCTCTACACAATAAGATTCTCTTTTATTATTTTTTTGTTATATTTATTATTTTCTACCTTTTGTTATATTTACTTTGGTTTTTTAACATGTATACCCATAACAAATATGATAATATTATATATACCCCTCACGAATGTGTATTTTTGTATATGCCCCTAATAATTTGGACTTTATTTCATATTTGCCACTATGTTAGATATCATTAAGTTAACTATGATTTTAGATTTTATCTTTACGAGACAATAGAAATCAAATTTAAAAAATCAAATTAGACAATCAAATGAGAAAAGATTTAACACTTTAAGGAAAATAAATGAGGAAGCTTATAATCTATCATTAAAAAACAAGATTGATGGCAAATTTGGATAAGTAACGTGAGGAAGAATATGTAGTTCTCAAAAAAGGACTGTTAGTTTATCCATTTCTTGAAGAAAAATGAAGAAATTTTTAGAAGAGTTTACAAGTCTCGGTTGAATTAGCAATTGCCCGGATTTACAAGGATGAAGAAGATACAATTTAAATGGTAGAGAAGAGAATATTTCAGTCATTTTTCATCAAGTCAATTTAAAAATTTTGAAAATTATCCATCGTTTTCAGTTTTTAACTAGAGGGGTAATTAAGAGAAGTGACATATATTGTTGGAGACAAATGTGAAAATACATATTTATGAGGGGCATACATGATATTCAAGTATTTGTTAGGGACATGTATGTTAAAAACCCATTTACTTTTCACTATTAATAGCCACCTATTAATTTCTTTAGCTTTACACTTTTCTAATATGACACATACACTTACTATTTATATTTTGTCTTTATTCCAATTTTTATATTTTTTACATTCTTGGTTACTACATATACTTTCCACTAATTTCTATATATATATCATGTATTTCAACATACTTACTATATGTATCATTTTACCCTTATTCAATCACTACATTACTATATATGTTTTTTATATAATTATTTATGTTTATTATCTTAATTTACAATACTACATAATTATTGTTCTCATTTGTATTTGAGCTCATGTATATACTTTATACAATCTTTGTCTTGATGTTAAAAATCCATTTCATTACTACTAATTTTATATATTCGAAATTTCCAATCTATACTTCTATTTTAAGATTTCATTGTTGTAGTTTTCTACTTCGATTCCTCCTCTTACCATCCCAACTTTTACATTTATTTTATACCACAAATTTTAAACCATAACATCATACTAAAAATTAAACATCCAATATCCAAGTACATATGGAAGATTACATCTTTCCATTCACCATTTCGGTGCAACCTGATGACGAGAGGGAAAATATGTAACTAGACGTCAGTGGAGGCAAACTGCAACTGGATGTCGGGGAGACAAAATTCGCAACCGAATGTCCAGAAGGAAAACTGCAACTAGATGTCGTAAAGACAATTCTGCAACTAAATGTCAAGGAGACAAACCTGCAGTTGGACACCAACGAGGCGAACCCAAAACAAAAGAGATTTTTTCTACTTTAATAACCCCAACTTTTATTTCTATGTATATTTACTTACCACTATTTCATTTTTGTACTAGTTTATACCATTTTATAATGTTTTACAACTTAGCTTATACTATTTCAACTTTATTATTTATAATACAGATATACTTATATTCATATTTAACTAATTACCTTACTATTTATACTTCCTGCTACATCTAAATATATGTTTTATTTATTTTTCATCTATATTACTGGTTACTAATTTTTTTTATATACAATTCCATATTTATATTTTATTGCTTCTACATTTTATTTCTATCCCAATTAATATTATATATTATTTTGAATTATATATTGTTACTTTTACTATTGTTTAATTTTGTTTCTCTAATTGGTTATAAAATTCGTATTATAGTATTGTTTGTTTCATCATTTATTGTACGCCTATGTATGTGTATAATTTTGTATTTTGGCTTTCTTGCTATACTTGACAACTTATAGATGTTTTAATAAATACTAATCACTATTTTATGTATTTAATTTTGAATTGTATATATAATTATTATATTTACCTTACGAATTATTTTTTTCGTAATATTAATTTGATATGCATAATTATATCTATCTTATATTGTTTGTACATTTAGCTAAATTTTAACACTCATACATTTTCAAACTTTTCATAAAACAGAATTCTCTTTGTTTGCTATCTTTTTTTATCTATTAACATATATTCTTAGTTTACGATTTTAATCATTCATTTTTCCAATTTCCTCTTAGTTAATTTCTCTTTCATCAAAATTTTCAAAATTTTATTAGCCAGTGCTGACTATTTTTCAAGTATTATACTCTTCCAATTATTTATCGGTTTGTTTGGTATTTTTATAATTTGCCTTATTTCATTTTTGATATTTATTTCGTTATAAAAAAAAGGAAGTATCCTTTTTATGTCAGTAAATTTTTGAGCTACTTAAAGATTATTTACTATTTTAAAAAAAATTCTACTGCATTACAAATTTTCTATACTATTTCAACGCTTTTATTCTGTGCATTTGCATTTCTCTTCATTCTTACTTATTTCTATACTTCTATTTTTGTTTTACTCCTTTCGTACTATTTTCTACTACTTTCTTTTGTTTACTATACTTGTTTGTAAAGTATTTTTCTATGATTTCCATAGTTCTTACTAATTATTTTGCTTCCCCATTTCTTTCACAATTGATGACTTAATTTACATTTTCCATTGTTATAATATCTAATAGTTTATCAAATATTATTTTTGTATAAAAATTTCTTTCAATCTATACTATCTTTTAAGGTCACGTTTCTTTTTATGTTAATTTTCGAGTTTTTTTTGTTTCGTTCTTATAAATTTTGATACTCATAGTTTTCTTATATAAGTTTACTTTGTTTTTACATTACATACTACATTTCTTTTCTTGGTATTGAAAATTTTTCTATATACAATAATAATTTTTCCTTTTGTGTGTATAAGATACAACTTTAACCCTAGTAAGTTCTGTAGACAGAACTATTCTAGGGGGAGACTGTAACATCCCGTAAAATTTAGTTATGTCAATTTTACCAACGGGTGTAATGTACATGTATTTTGTACCGCTACGGACAAGATCCGTAGCATATTTTAATATAAATATCCTACGTATTTTTGTATTTCGATTAATTATTTATTTTCAGTCATCTCAAAAATTTATTTTTATCTTATTTTGAACGAACTCAAACATTTATTTTAATTTTTATGTTTTTACGTGCATTGCACGTGCTTTCAATACACGTGTCGATTACGTATGTTTTACCGTTACGTAAAATATCCGTAACATTATTAATATACATATTCTACGTGTTTTGTAATTAAACCATTAGGCCTAAATCTATTTTGTAGTCCACTAAAAATTAATTACGAAGCCCATAATTATTTTTGCACTTAAATGAACATTTAAAATTTAGTTAGTTGCTACACTTGCCATGCGTAACACACACACACCCCTAACTTAATAAAAATAATAATAATAATTGTATGAAGAGTGTGCACACACATTGACTATACGTGCAACACATGTGTTTGCAGTGCACATTGTTGTTCCTAAAATTTTCTTGAGTCATGAATATTTTTCTCTCATTTTTCTAGTCACAATGGTGTGATTTATTTTTAATTAAATCTGTTAGGCCTAAATCTATTTTGCAGCCCACTAAAAAATAATTACAAAGTCTCGAATTATTTTTGTACTTAAATGAACATTTAAAAGTTAGTTAGTTGGTACACATGCCATGTGTAACACACACATCCCTAACTTAAAATAATAATAATAATAATAATTGTATGAAGAGTGTGAACTCACATTGACTACATGTACACGTGTTTCTCACCCTGGTTGAGAATGAGGGAGAATGGGGTGAGTGCATATAGAAGTGGGTGGTTATTTTGGGTAATGGTTAGTTATTTTGACCACACAATCTTCCTACAAATAGTCCCTACTTTTTTCATGTATAACACACAAACTCTAAAAAGAGAGAGAGAGAGAAGTGGCTTGTGGGTTGGAGCTAGGAGGAGAAGGCCAAATTTTTTGGGAGCTTTGGAGCTTGTGAGCATTATTTTCTAGGAGTTCTACTTACTAATTGCATCAAGAAAGATGTGGTCTCTTTCATTTTTAATATAGTTTTAGTAGTAGAATGCTAGATATGTGTGAATTCTTAGATGCATGATAACTTGTATAGATTGAGTATTCAAGTTTAGATTACTTGTTGTTGATTGAATGTGTGAAAGTATGATAGGAGTTAACTTAGAAATGTTTTGTGGTGGCTATCCTGATAGTCTTACTTTAGAAAATCATATCTTTTTAATTATATAGATTCTAGAGCTAAAGTTTTTGTATGAGCACCCCGTATATGTCATGAACATCTCCTAAAAGTTTCACGATATTTGGATGTTGTTTACTATTTTAATAAAATCCAAACTTAGGACTGGTTAGTGGCTAGTTGCAGGAAATTTGTACACATTTCGGATTTTGATCATTCGGAGTCATAGATGTAGTATTTTGAGAAGGGTCAAAACTATGAAGTTGAAGTAGACCTGTTAAACTTTCTTTAGAGTCTAAGAAATCAATTTTTCATGAAGAAATGAAATTATAATGAATTTTACAAGTTTGAACAATGGCAGTTTGTATAACATTTCCACCCTACAGTAGATTTCGAAGAACTCAGGGTTATAGACATAATATTTTGGAGAAACATATAACTACAAAGTTATATTAGACTTGTATATCTTTAATTTGATCAAAAGAACACAAAGGTTCAAGAAGTATAGAATTTTCTATGATTTTTACAAGTAGCATAAGCTGCAGTTTTTGAATTGTGAACCTACTATTTTACAAATGATTTTAGATGAAGTAATTGAAGAGGAACTTAGATGATTTTAACTACAAAATTGTGGGAGACTCATTTATGTTTTCTATGACACTAAGAAATCTAATTTTGGATTAGTATGGTGAGTTATATGATTTTCTCAATATCTTTGAGTTGATGTCTTTTATCTAATAGTCCTAAAACCGTTACAACGTATAAAATTAGATTTAAAATTTAGATGTTAGTAAGATGTACCTTATGAGGAATTAAGAGTAATTTAATTATCTTTTCAAGTTTGGTATTATGAGATTTCATATGTGAATTAAGGAGAAAATGTGGGGATTGAGTTGAATATAAAAATTGAGGTTGGAACTAAATAAATATAAACTTACTTTTGATTAAAGATAAGATTTTGATTCTTTGACTAGAGGTATTCTACGAATTAAATCAATGAGGTCAAACCTTATCTAAAAGTAAATTCGATGTTGTTAAAGAATAAAAATTGGAAGTTGAATACTATGGTGTTTAGAAAAAGAATCTATTACATGTGATTACAACTTCATTGAGAATCTCATTACATGTGATTACAACTTCATTGAGAATCACATTTTTACATAGAGAATGTTGATGTGAAATTGTTGAATAAGTTATTGAAGCTAATTATACAAATAACTGAGTTGCGTGAACAAGAGAATATTTGGGTTTGCAAATGAATGAAATTTCAAAATGTGAATAAAGAGGGTATAAATAACTCATGATGTTGTGAACATGAATCGTGTTGATTCCAGAGGCTAAGTGAGATCCAAAGTACTAGCAAAGTGCTGAAAGAAATTATTGAAATTTGAGAAGGGTCCAGTATAGGCTATGTTCTAGGTATATTGTTTTAAGACTGGTAGGAGGGTAAGCTTGTTCTAGGTGGTATTATTATTCATGTTTGAACATAAGGATAGGCCCTAGAAGAAGATATGATAGAAACAACGACGAACATGTCCGGTAAAGAATGTACAGCTCCTAAGGGTTCGAGATCGAGGAATACGTCCTGTAAATCTACATGTGTGGGCTAGGGGTAGGTCGGTGAGGTCGATGAAATGGCTTGTAAAGGAATGCGGTTCCTAGGAATGTTCATGACCCAGGATACACCTGGTAAATCCACGATGTGGTCTAGGGGTATGTCTGTCTATCATCGAAAAGGCCAGTAAAGAGTATGCATGTTCCTAGGAATGTTGGGGACGAACAGGATACACACGATAAATCCACTGAGGTGGGCTAGGGGTAAGCCTGGTTTGTAGTTGCGAGGGATCGACTTGTTAGGGTTTGTAGCTAAGAATACGCCCAGTAAATCGACTGTAGGTGGGCTAAGGGTGGTCTGGTAAGATCCAATATCCTGGGGGTGCGACCCCTCTTGGACTACGCATTGGAGTATATTCATTGGTTTATGGTGCATAACGTGGGATGTAAACCCTATAATGAGGAGTACGATAAGGGTTTGCCCTCGGTCCTATGTAGATTCATGATACCTTGCACGTAGATTCATGATACCTTGCACGTAGATTAACTTTTCACTTTTATTTTCTTTGTTTATTTTCCTCATAGTACTTTTCATCTTTAACATTTAATACTTTTCAAATAAATATTTTCTTATACTATTAATTCACTTTGATATTTATTATTTTATCTACAACACTTAGTCTTAATCTTTTATGTTTGACTTACTCGTTTCCTTACTTGATGTTTTATCCTCCTTACTTTTATGCGCTTTTACGTTATTTATTTATTTTGCAATTACTTTTACGTATTTTATTAAGTTTTGAATTACTACATATTAAATTATTATTAAAACTAGCATTTTTCTTTGTTATTATTTCTATTAGATTTTTGAATTTTAAATTTTGTATGTTTGCATTCATTTTACAAATACTTTGATTTCACGATACTATATATTTCCATTATTTTATGTTGCCTTGTTTATTTCCAAATATTTTCACATGATTGTAATATTTTTACTTGTATAAATGCAATATACCTCTACACAATAAGATTTTCTTTTATTACTATTTTCTTATATTTATTATTTTCTACATTTTTTTATATTTACTTTTCACTATTAATTGCCACTTATTAATTTTTGTAGCTTTACTTCTCTAATATGATACATACACTCAATATTTATATTTTTTCTTTACTTCAATTTCTATATTTTTTACATTTTGGTTACTACATATACATTTCACTAATTCTATATATATATCATATATTTCAACATACTTACTATACATATCATTTTATCCTTATTCAATTACTGCATTACTATATATATATTTTTATATAATTATTTATATTTATTTTTTAAATTTACTACACTACATAATTATTATTCTCATTTGTATTTGAGCTCATGCATATACTTTATACTATCCTTGTCTTGATGTTAAAAATTCTTTTCATTACTACTAGTTTTATATATTCGATATTTAAAATCTATACTTCTATTTTAATATTTTCTCGTTGTAATTTTCTACTTTGATTCCTCCTCTTACCATCCCAACTTTTACATAATTTTATACCAGAAATTTTAATCTATAACATCTTAAAATTAAACATCCAATATCCAAGTACATATAGAAGATTACGTATTTTCATTCACCATTTCGGTGCAACCTGATGTCGAGAGGGCAAATATGCAACTAGACGTCAATGGTAGTAACTGGTCCTGGGATGGGAGGAACGTAAAAGGAGCACTGAAATCATGGTGCATACCATAGGAATTTTATCTACTTGTAGTAACTGTTACAGAGCAGCTAAGAGGCTTTGCCAGCTCGATAGCATGTTGGGCCATTTTCTTTGAATTTTATGGTATCCTTAGAAACCTCTCCAACTACTCTTGATTTTTATACTTATTGTTTCAAGCTTTAGATTCATCAAAATCATAAAAGAATGGATAATTATAATAGTTTCAATATGAGTTTATTCTAGAATTAATGACTAACTATCATGGAAGTGATAGAATATGGGCTTTTGATGTCTATTATCCTCAAAGTCTAACATGCCAAGTTGACTTTTATAAGTTTAAATTATTTTTTTTAGCATAAATTGAGTAATAATTATAACGATAAACTAGGTTAATCTTGGACAAACTAGTAATATAAATGTTCAATTAATTGATGACCTAACTTTTCATGAAAGATCTTTATTATTTTATGAAAATGAAGAATTTAGTAGTTATATATGGAGTCCAATAACAGCATATAGGCAATATCTTGAAGAAAATGAACATATAGAGGAAGGAAACGAACATATAGAAGAACCACCACATGATAGTGATAGTGAATTACTAGAAACAAAATCAGAAGCTATGAGAGATTTTGAAGTTATGCTTGATTATTTTAATATTTAGGAAAATGATAATATATGTTATTTTCAAGAATATTGTTTTGAAGAAGAATATCATTTTTGAAGTTCTTGATACTCTCTTGTTTCTCTTTTACAGGCTATCATAACTATTTCACGCTTCACACCTAAGTTGGTGGTATCAAAGTATTGTTCTAAGAGTAAATAACCCTCACCTAGTTTTCATAAAATAATTAGTATAAGTAATTTTAAAACAGATCCAAAAAGAGTAATGTTGCTGCTTATTTCGGTGTGGGAGCAAACCGATAGTGAGTTAATAAATGAAGGACACTACTAAAAGTCAAACCTGTGACCTGGACGTTATAGACTGTTAGGGTTCCTGAAAGTGGATCTGAACCGTTGATTAGCCTCATATGATCTGAATTTGACGGTGGATGATGCGGCCGACGGACCTGCAAAACGCCTGAAATACTGGGGGTTGGCCCCGGTGACAAACCCTCCGACGCTCAAGTCAGAACCAGAAAGAGAGAGAGAGAGTAAGAGAGTGAGAACTGGTGAATTATTGATTACCTGGAGACTGAGAAGAAGTATTTATAGGCCTGAGAGACATTTTAGAAGCCGAATCATGATCGTCGAATCTTTCATGTCTCCCCCCTAAAGAGATAAGATATCCCTGTGAGAGGATAAGAGATGAGACTCCTAGCCTACATGGGCTGGGTGTCTCTCTTAATGGACCTAGTCTGTCACTTTTTTTGGGCTTGAGAGAAGCCCATATCTTGGAGTAGGCCCAGGCCTGTACAATAGGCCTGTGATGGCTAACCTGCCTGTAGGCGCTTTGAGATCCATGTAGGGATCGTATGTCTCTGATCTGCTGCAATTTTTACCATCATCATAAGCCCCCCAACTCCCGGAAAGCAATTTCCATAGCTTTCGGGAAGTAGTACGTCTTATTTTTAGAATCTGGCGAATAATCTTAGCATTCGGAGTGTTCGTAAATACCTGGAACCGATCTGTGGCTTCTAGAGGCAGTGAATGTATTCCTAGATTTTTCCAATTCTTTCGGATTTTTCCGAATTTTCTGGAATTTTCTGGTAATTCTCTGGGAATTTTCCATAGTTCTTCAGGTTTCTCCAAATTTTATGGAATGCTCTACAATCTCAAAATCACTCTTTCGAATTTTATAATTAATAAATTCAATTTTAATTATTTTTCTAAATTTTTAATTATTTTTTGGAATTAAAAATGATTTTTAAATTATTTTCTGAATTTATCAGAGCTAGCGCGCCTTTTAAAGCAAATTGGGGCATCCATCGAAGGTGGCTCGCGCGCTGAGGCTGATCTGACGGCTAAGAAGCTTTGATCATGGGCAGAAAATCACTGCGCATTGATCACGTGGCAGCACAAAAAACTTGGAGATCCAACAGTGTCACATCGTCTTCTTCCACCCTCTAGCTCGGCGAACAAAATCACCAAGCTATTTTCGTCTCCTTCGATGTGTAGCTCGGCGAGTGCCTCCTTCGATGACTTTGGAGCAATGGGGGTTGATCACCGAGCTAGTTCGATCGAGCTGAGGGATGGAGCGCCGTTCGAGACTTCGAGGCTCTGTCTCCCGTGCGAGTTTCGACTCCGAGACTCCGTTCGAGCTATGGGAGCTCCGAATCCGCCGAGCTATGGCGTGTTTGGTGATCTCGCCGAGCTATGATGGTAAGTTCTCGCCGAGCTATAAGTGCGGAGCTTTTGGCGAGCTATGGTGTGCAAGGACTTCGCCGAGTTATGGTGGGCACTCGTCGAGCCGTGGGCTCCTTGCTCTCGCCGAGCCATGAAGCTCGAGCTCTCGCCGAGCTATGGAGTATGATTTTCTCCGAGGTATGGAACGAGAGGTTTCGTCGAGCTACGGAGCTCAAGCTCTTGCCGAGCTATAGGGTATCGCTCTCGCCGACCTATCGAGCTGTGGCTCTCGCCGAGCTATGAAGATGAGTCTTCGCTGAGCTATGGTAGCTCGCCGCCGAGCTATGGCCCTCCGAAGTTTTGCCGAGCTATGCGCTTAGAATTTTTTGAGCTCTGTTTCGAGTTCCATGGGTTTCGGCGAGGAGTGTTCGGCTTGGAGCGATGTTGGGGTTTCAACGGCAAGCAGAGGAGTTTCGTTTGGTCGAGGTGTTGGCTCGAGGTGGAGCGATGACGAGAGTGGGCGAGGTCTTCTTCGAGTTTTTGACAAAGAGATTTCGAAGGGAATTTTGGTGACAAAACGTGAAGAAGAGGGAAGAAGAAGGGGATTAGCGGAGCGGGTGTGGTTTAATGGGTTTCGGGTTCGGATCCGACCCATTAACACCTCTTTAGTTTTTAATTGATTTCTTTGGTGGGTTTGGGTCGTGGACCCGACTCGATCCGCCCTTCCCTTCTTTTTTCTTTGCTGAGTTAACCGAGAGCTCTTTTGGGGGGATTTTGTGAAGTGTTTTTTAGAGTTTGAACTAGGAATTGGGTTCACACAAAAATATTCGTGTATGTTTCGTGTATCGGTAACAAATGCACATATGCGTGTCTTCATGTGAGTTTACCCATCGTCTAGTATTTCAAAAAATCTCGCTTTTGCTCGGAGTTGGCTCGTATTCATTATGGTTTCTTCAAGTTGAGGTAGGAGTAATATTATGCTCGGATTGTTGAAGTTTGTCTCAATCGAAAGGGTTTTGATCAATCTTGGAGTAGTCACGGGATAGTAGGCTTTGTCTCAAGAGAAGCTTGGTGTTTGATGAGTTTTTGTTGGTGATGTACATAGTGCCCACCAAGTGTTTGTAATTTTGCTCACCCCACCGTAGTCACCAACTGTTTGTGAGATTGCCTCTTCCAAGTTGTTTGCAAGGTGTTTGTGAGATTTTCTCTTCCAAGTTGTTCGTAAGGTGTTTGTGAGATTGTCTCTTCCAAGTTGTTCACAAGGTGTTTGTGAGATTGCTCCTTCTGTCGACCGAACGTTGTGGTGGCTGTTCGTGGTGTCGACTGACTTTCTGGTCGCTGAGTTACTGCTACTGTTGGACCCGGATCGGGGTTATTTGACCGTCGATTTGTTGAGACAAGCTTAGATGCTGCCATGTGGCGATTTTACCCTCTCCGATCCTATAAATAGGGGTTGATCCTACCCCCCCTTCCTCATTTACCACATTCCCTTTCTCTCTCCTAATTTTTTTTGGAGAGCTTCTCTCTCTAGAAATCGCGGCGTTGCATTTGGCGGTGCTAGTTCCATTTGTCGGCTCGGGATTTCTCCCACTTGGACTAGGTATCTTTTCTGTGATTGTCATTTGCTATGTCTAGTATTCCGTTGGCACGTGCCTTTACTAGATCAGCTGGTCTAGATGGAGAAGAGGGTGTTGTGCCTGATCATCTTCCCGAAGCGAGGAGTGTTTGTGGTGAGGCTGATCGTTCCACTATTGTGGAAACGATCGTCGAACCTGAGAGAGGCAAGGGGTGTAGGTTTGAGACCCCGTTGTTCCTTGTCCCGGAGTTGATTAGGGAGTACTCGGTAGTAGATCATCAATTCCTTAGGAGCGGCATGGAGTATGATGAGCTGGAGCTTGTGCACACTACGGAAGCTAGTCTTACCTCCACTATTCTTACACGCGATGAGTTGAACGTGATAAGAATAGGTTTTGGTATACCTGGTGGATATAGCTTACTCCTGCCAGGGCCTAGTGTCAGGGTGTGTTATGCTATGTCAAAGGAGTACTGTTTCTTTTCATGCGATGCTTTTTCACGGGTCTCCGTCTGCCACTACATCCCTTTGTTAAGGAAGTGCTCAATTGGTACCGGCTATGCCCCGTGCAGCTTGTGCCGAACGTATGGAGGCAAGTTACCCGTTTTGTCTTGCAGTGTCGCCAGTTCGGAGCTACGCCGAGTCTTGCGGTGTTCAAGAGACACTTCAAGCTTAACCGACTTAGCCAAATGGAGGAGCATTGGTATATCAGCCCTCGCAAGAATAGGGCGCTGATTGAAGCTCCTCGATCAGTAAGATGTTGGAAGGAGAAGTTCTTCATTGTTCGCAGTGCTGAGCCGTGGGGAATCCCTACTGCTTGGAGGGGAATGGTTCCCTCGGCGGTGCAAGTGGAGCCAGTGATGAGCGTGGAGGAGAGGAGCCTTAGCAATGTGCTTCTAGGATTGAAAGTGTTGTCATGGCGGGATATTATCGATGAAGTGCTTTTGAAAGCGGCCTTGGACCGGCCGTCCCTAGTACGACTTTGTTGTTACTATTTTCATGCATTGCTATTCATGCTCTTGTTGATTTCCAATGTTTTGATCTATGCCTCTACTTCTTTCCTTTGATTTTACAGTTTTTAACTATTCCGTATTTCATCTTGCAGGTAGGACGGACATGGATTTTGATGATATCTTTGCGGAGATGGACGTAGTACAGAACAAGAGGGAGGAAGAGTTGAAGAAGCGGAAGAGGATGTCGTCGCATCCTCCTTCTTCCCCAATCTTACCGTCCTCGGTTCCTATTGTGCAGATTGAGTCCCTCGTAGGGGCGTGGCCTGCTGTTGGGGCAGGTTCTTCTCCGGTTGCAGTTGTGGCTGCCGCAGTGCTTGTTCGCCTGGGAGAGGTGGTTTACAGTCCCGATTGGAATGTGAATGACCAGGAGAGCTTCTTGGGGAACTCTGCTGCTTGGCTCGAGGCTTGTCGCCACATCCCTACTTCTATTGACAGGGAGAGGCTAAAGATGGAGCCCCCCGAGAAATTGGTCTTAGAGATTGCAAGGGCGCAAATAACGGTATGACCTATTTTCCTTAGTTATTTATGTTGCGCTCCTTTTTCTTGCGTTGTTACATCATTAACCGTTTTCTCCTTATTTCAGGCGATAAGCCATTTTGGGCACTTGGTAGACTTCTATGTGGCCGAAGAGAAGAGCATGGGGGCTCGCATTGCTCGTGCCAAAAAGGACAAGAAGAAGGCCGTCAAAGAGTCACAGGCAGAACTGGAAGTGATGTAGAAGAAAGACCAGGAGGCATGCCTTGAGTTGGAGGCATTGACCGCGAAGGTGGAGGGGATGTGCCTCGAACTAGAGGCATCCAAGGGGAGAGAGTTGGCATCAGAGAAGAAGAGTGCCAATCTCCTGTTGGCGTCAGAGAAGAAGAACACCGACCTCCTGTTAGAGTTGGAGAAGGCTCGCACTGACACGGCCTCGGAGGTGAAGGCAGAAGTGGCTAAAGTCCATGCCGAGTGTAAATCGAAGCTTCAGGGGGGTGATGTTGAGGTCTTATGCTTTAGCGATCTCACACGTGGTGGAGCGAGTTTTCGGTTTTGATGAGAAGGGCTACCATGTGACACTTCGACCTGGTGCTCCCCTGGATTCCAACAGGAAGGATGACGTTGAGGTTGGCACTCCTGAGGGTGGTGCAAAGAGTGGTTCGGGGAAGAAGGGCAAGGGAAAAGGCGTGGCTGCAACTTCGTTGTCTGAGATGATATCTAAGCAGGTGGATGCTTGATTCATCTTCATGTATCTTTTGTCTTTCCAGTCTATTGTTAGGTTGTTTCGTTTGAGACTTGTAGTTTTCTTTTGTGATGCCTAATTGCGGACTGGCCACCACTTCCATGTATCTTGCTTTTAGTGTTTGAAAAACTTTACTTCTAGACTGGTTATTGCTTGTTATGTTGTATTGACGCACCTTGGGGTGGTGTTCGCTTGTGAAACTTAGTGCTTTTGATCATTTGTCTGATTATGCTATTGGGCTTGTTGACAGATGACCGTAGGATCCGATAACGACCCTCGTAGTGACGAGGTGGAACGCCTTCGCAAGCGACTACCCATAACGGAGTTGGCTGTCGATCGTTTGCGTGTTCCGTCAGATGGAGTCCGTTCGCCTTAAGACGGTGCTAGTTGAGCGAGATTGCGAGTTAGTGCTCCTGTATTCCAAACATCTTGCAAACTTGCCATTGCCTTCGAAGGTGACAAATGATAGCGTTGGAAAATGTGCCTCTCAGGGAGATAATTGTTGAGAAGTACTTGGAGTTATATCGCCTCAAGGCGAGACTTGGTGGGTTATAGATGACAAGTACCTCGCACGCAGTTGGCATTGGGAAGGATCAGCTGGTTGGGGTGAAGAAAGGCGCCACGATTGTTGTGAAGGACAGCACGACGGTAGGAGGAGCTGGGTCGAGTATTGGGGGAGCTATGCAAACAGCATTGGTGCCCTATCAACAACCCAGAGGTGCCCCGAAAGGAGCGCCGGCTTTGTTGAGCTTGCCCTTTGTTGGTGGAGAGTCACGTGCCTCGTGTGCTGGTTAGCAGTCACAGTCGATGCGCTGGACGTTTGCTGTGAAAGGTGCTGGCAGCCAAGGAAAGGAGATGGCTGTCACGCGTTTTACAAAGAGGCTAGTGTCTCTTCGGAACAACGTTCCCCGCCAAGTAAGTTGCAAGGACGGCTTGTAAATCGAGTTGTGTTGTTGGTGATTCCTCACCTGTAAATACTTGTAGTACCGCTAAATTTGAAATTGTGGACTTGTGATAATTTTGCAATTCTCTTTACGCGCTTAGTCCTTGTTGTCGTGGTTGAGTTGTCATCGACTAGTTCTTTCTCACTACATAACAGGACCTCAAGTTTGTTGCGTATAGCTTAAAGAACTGTCGATGGTGTATGACGGAGTTGGAAATTTTTTCGTCTTGCACCTAGTTAGTTGTAGGGACAATTCTTAAGGATAATTATTTTCCAAACTTGTTGTATGGGTCCTCTGACAGATTGTTAGAATCACATCGAATGGAGAGTTGAACTCCAAGCGTTGCCTATTTTACATGTGTTGTTAGAGTAACGTCGATCCATGATTTTGGACCTCTTAATCTGTTGTTAAGGAAATTTAACTAGTTGCAGGAACAGATCGAATGACAACTTGAACTCTGAACGTGTGTAATTACACATTGCGAGAGTAACTCTGAACCATGATCATGGATTCCAAACTTGTTAGTTTAAGCACTCTGAACTTGCTTCTTTGCAAATTGACAGAGTCTCTCTTAAACCATGAACTAGACTCCAAACCGGTCGTCGAGGCATTGACGGATTGCAGGAGCAGATCGAATAGCAAAGTGCACTGTGAATTTGAATTATTGCAAATTGTTTAAAGTCCCTATCTAGCCATGGGTATGGACTAAGAATCCGTCTTATGGGGAGACTCGCAATGAGTGTTTGGTGCTGCTTAAGTGTTTAAGTGTGGCACTCAACTTGTTGTTTCCGAGCCTCCAAAGAATTTCAGCTAGTTGCAGGAACAGATCGATCGGTGAGTTGTGTTCTAAGCGTGCTAGGTTTCACACTGCAACTCCCGAGTTCTGGATTCCGAACTTGCGTTGTAAAAAGCTTATAACGAATGTTTAGAGCCACTTCAAGTATGAGATGGGCGTGTTTAGCTCATTATTTGCTTTGCTCAATTAACCAAGATTTAATGGAATAAACTGGCTAATCTTTATTAAAGAAGAAACTAGAGGGACTGCTCTAATGGCTGGCTCTTATTACATGCTTGACCGCTTTAGTAATGGCGGTTCTTATTGAAATAAAACTAAATGGCTGCTCTAGTGACTGACCTTTATTACAAAATCCTAAAAAATTCTGCGAAAAATAGGAGAGCATGTTTCAAACACTCTCGTTGTACTCCATGGGGCGTTGCTCATTAGAAGTGCATGCTAACACGTCCCTGCCCCCCGGGTCTTCAAGTTGGTGAGCTGTCAAGTGAACAACTTGGTAGACCTTGTCTGAACTTGCCTATTTCCGGGGAAATCTTGCGTCGTTCTGCTAAGAGATAGTGGAATTTTTCGATGGACCGACGCGCTTAGGCAAGATTGTTTGTAGTTCACGACTGAGAGGAGCAGCTTGGGGCGAGGGACTGGAATGGATTGCTGGGTTCTGGTGAGGACATGTTTGGAGTAGGGGGAAAGTAACTTGGCGAGTTCAAAAATTCCCAGTTTGGTTGCCCAGTGTAGGGGCTTCAAGGTCGCTTGCGGGCTCTGCGATGTAATGGTCATTTTCCTATAGTAGTTTTTCAGCATGAAGAGGGAGAAGTGAGCCCCCCATGGTAGCAGTGTAGCATGCCCGTGCCGCTTGTTGACTTCCTACTACCTGGCCCACACCCGCTGTTGTTGGAAACTTCATTTTCGTATGGAATGCGGAGGTGACAGCGTGGAATGCGGCTAGTCCCGGATGACCGAATATGGCATTGTACGCGGATTTGACAT